>CAUYON010028182.1:0-23871 GCA_963573935.1 Arctocebus calabarensis
CTTGCCTCAGCCTCCCGACTACCTGGGACTATAGGCGCCCACCACAACACCTGGCTATTTTTTTTTTTTTTTTGGAGACACAGCCTCAAGTCATCACCCTGGATAGTGTGCCATGGCATCACAGCTCACAGCAACCTCCAATTCCTAGGCTCAAGCGAGTCTCCTGCCTCTGCCTCCCAAGTAGCTGGGACTACAGGCGCCCGCCACAACACCCGGCCATTTTTTGGTTGCAGCCATCATTGTTGTTTGGCAGGCCAGGGCTGGATTGGAACCCGCCAGCTCAGGTGTACGTGGCTGGCGCCTTAGCCCATTGAGCCACAGGGGCTGAGCCCCAGCTATTTTTTTGTTGTAGGTGTCATTGTTGTTTGGCAGGCCCAGGCTGGGTTGGAACCCGCCAGCTCTGGTGTATGTGGCTGGCACCCTAGACGTTGAGCTATAGGCAGCGAGCCAATGTGTTGTTACTTTAAAATATACACACACTTGCTGATATGCTACTAAGGTATACACGAAGTAACCTAACACATAAGGGCTAGGAAATATTTAGTATATAAAGCATATAGTTCTGATAACTGTCTTAATTTTTTTTTTTTTTTGAGACAGAGTCTTACTTTGCTGCCCTCTGTAGAGGACAAGGTGGCTCATATCTATAATCCTAATACTCTAGGAGGCCAAGACATGAGGATTGCTTAAGTTCAGGAATTTAAGACCAGCCTAAGCACCATAGTGAGACCCTGTCTTTACAAAAAATACAAAAATCAGCCAGGCATGGTGGCACACAGTTGTAGTCCCAGCTATTCTGGAGGCTGAGTCGGGAGGATCACTTGAACATAGGAGTTTGAGGTTTAAAAAAAAGGAAAAGAAAAAGCAGTGGTAATGTGGTATGAGATAAACACTAAAATGAGAGTTTGGAGAGCTGGTCCCACTTCTTGCTCTGACATTAAGCAAGTCTCTTCAACCACTCTAGGCCTCAATTTCTTCTCTATTAAAATTAGGAAGTTTTGAGGCCAATCACGGTGATTACACCTGTAATCACAGCACTTTGCAGAACCTTATTAGTAAAACAGATTTAAGTGCTTTCTATTGATTGAATATTGGTGGATTATGTTCTCATTTTTGTTCATATAAATTAATATAGAAGTAGAATTTCAATTATTAGAAGTATATTTAGACTCTAAATCTTGCTTTCTATTATGGTTCTTCCATTATTTTATTAATAACCATTAAAAAGGTATACTACCCTAAAACTAAGTTTTTAGTGCCATGATGAAAACGTCACATCACACAAATGTTCCATGTCATTCTACTGAAGATCTCTGGTGACTTAGTTTGCCAATAATACATGCTTGAAAATTCCTGTTTTCTTGTGGAGTTTGAAAGAGTTGAATAATATGATTCTCTACAAGTGAGTTTTTCTTGGAATTCTTTTAAGATGAAAAAATTCTTAAATTCTTTTAAGATTTCCTCACATATTTAGGTAACCTGTTTGTAAGAGCTTCATTCAAAGCACAAAAAATGTTGCTAGAAGTAATGGGTTTTGCAAATTGGTTTACTAAAATCTACTGATAGCTTGATGTATAACAACAACAAAAAAATCCTAGCACTCTGGGAGGCCAAGATGGGCAGATTGCTTGAGCTCAGCAGTTTGAGACCTCCTGAGCAAGATAAGACCCTATCTCTAAAAACAGCTGGGCATTGTGGTGGGCACCTATAGACCCAGCTACTTGGGAGGCTGAGAATCACTCGAGCCCAGAAGTTTGAGGTTGCTGTGAGCTACGACACAATGGCACTCTACTGAGGGCAACATAGTGAAACTCTGTCTCAAAAAACAAAAAAAAAATAAAATAAAATTAGGATGTTTAGGGTCTAATAAGCTTTCAAGTCTGAATCTGGATGAGACAAAGTTAAAAGCTTCTTTTCAAGTAAATAGAACATAACAGATATTACTTCTAAAATCCTCTACCAAGTAGCCCCACTACCACCAGGAAAGGAAATAAAAAGCATCACGGGGCTTGGCGCCTGTGGCTCAAGCGGCTAAGGCGCCAGCTACGTACACCTGAGGTGGCAGGTTCGAATCCAGCCCAGTCCGCCAAACAATGACAGCTGCAACAACAACAACAAAAAATGGCCAGGCATTGTGGCGGGCGCCTGCAGTTCCAGCTACTTGGGAGACAGAGGCAGGAGACTCGCTTGAGTCCAGGAATTAGAGGTTGCTGTGAGCTGTGATGCCACAGCACTCTATCCAGGGTGACAGCTTGAGGCTCTGTCTCAAAAATAAATAAATAAATAAAAATAAAAAGCATCATGGGCGGCGCCTGTGGCTCATCGAGTGGGGCACCAGCCCCATATGCCAAAGGTGGCAGGTCCAAGCCCAGCCTTGGCCAAACTGCAAACACAGAGAAATAGCCGGGCGTTGTGGCAGGCACCTGTAGTCCCAGCTACTCGGGAGGTTGAGGCAAGAGAATCGCCTGAGCCCAGGAGTTGTAGGTTGCTGTGAGCTGTGTGGCACCACGGCACTCCACCAAGGGCGATAGAGTGAGACTCTGTCTCTACTAAAAAAAATAATAATTAAAATAAAAAGCATCATGACTTTTTTTTAAAAACAATGCTTATGTTCAAGTAATAGTACTTTTTTTTTGAGACAGAGTCTCATTTTCTTGACTGCGGTACAGTGCCATGGCGTCATAGCTCACAGCAACCTCAAACTCTTGGGCTTATGCACTCCTCTTGTCCCGGCCTCACGAGAAGCTGGGACTACAGGTGCCTGCCGCATGCCCGCTTTTTTTTTTTTTTAAAAGACAGAGGTCTTGCTCTTGTTCAGGCTGGTCTCGAACTCCTCATCTCAGGCAATCCACCCACCTCGGCCTCCCAGAATGCTGGGATTACAAGCATGAGCCACCACGCCTGGCCAGCACTTTGATTTTTAAGGTCTACACACTGAAATGAAACCAATGTAAACGGGGACTTGCCACAGACAAGTAAACCTAAAGGCAATAAAGTAGATTAAGAGACCTTTTTTTTTTTTTTTTTTTTTTGCAGTTTTTGGCCAGGGTTGGGTTTGAACCCACCACCTGCAGTATATGGGGCCAGCAACCTACTCCTTTAAACCACAGACACCACCTGATTAAGAGATCTTTTAAGAAGCCTTAAGTCAGTGGTTATCAACCTGTGGGTTACAACCCCTTTATAACAATGAAAATACATCTTGCCCCAGCCTCCCGAGTAGCTGGGACTATGGGCGCTCACCACAATGCGCAGCTATTTTTTTATAATTGTAATTGTTGCTTGGTAGACCCCGGCCAGGTCTGAACCTGCCCGCACCGGTGCTTTTAGCTGGCACCCTAAAAGCTGTTGAGCTACAGGCACTGAGCCCCTTTTCCTTTCTTTTCAAGACAGAGTCTCTGTCATCTGGTCTTTAGAGATGCAGTGGCATCATCTAGCTCACAGCAACCTCAAACTCCCAGGCTCAAGCATTCTTCCTACCTCAGCCTCCCTAGGAGCTAGACTTACAGGTGAGTATCACCATACCCAACTAATTTTTTTCTACTTTTTGTAGAGACAGGGTCAGGTGGTCTCAAAATCCTGAGCTAAAGTAAACTACCCACCTTGGCCTTCCAGAGTGCTAGTATTTAGGGTGTGAGCCACTGCAAATGGCCT
The DNA here is from genome assembly GCA_963573935.1 of Arctocebus calabarensis. Lineage (NCBI taxonomy): Eukaryota > Metazoa > Chordata > Mammalia > Primates > Lorisidae > Arctocebus > Arctocebus calabarensis. The sequence goes on from CAUYON010028182.1 coordinate 3,655, forward strand.
GTTAGATATGATTCTTAGGAGAAATGCTAAAAACGGTTCCCCTGTATTTGGTTACAAGAGTGTGTGTATGCAGTGGCCCAGTGCAGTGGCTGACCCCTTTAATCCCAGCACTCCTGGAGGCTGAGGCAGGTGGATCGCCTAAGCTCACAAGTATAAGACCAGCCTGAGCTAGAGTGAAGACCCCCACCTCTAAAAATAGCCTGGTGAGCACTTGTAGTCCCAGTTACTCTGGAGGCTGAGGCAAGAGAATCATTTGAGACCATGAGTTTGAGAATGCTATGAGATGTAACATTACGGCACTCTACCAGGGATGACAAAGACTCTGTCTCAAAACAAAAGTCTTTGCATTGTATTTGTAGAGATGTGTGGTAAGTGGTCATTTTCAGAATATGCATACTGAAACCTTTGCCTCATAAGGTAGTCTAAAAACAGAAGAAAGGCCCATTGTATAATCTTACCAGACTTGTTCTTATGAAGATAACAGTAATAACTACAACTGATTCCAATGATTAACTTAAAGTTTGAAAGACAAAACTAATAGCAAATTGATGACAAATGCATCTCCTTAACATACCAAATTTGCCACTGAGTGCTACATTCAATAGAATGTCGATTCCTTCCGGAGCTAACCCATTCTTGTAAGCCACATTTTCCACAGTTTTCAAGTGTTTTTCCAAGGTTTTATTTTTACTTTGTGACGCTTTAATAAGATCTGAAAAAAAAAATCAATATTAAATAGTGAAACCTTTAAAATTCTCAGTTCTCAGTACTCTTTAAAGGAATAGCTTTATGTAAAAGTTATCTTCTTAAAAACACTTGAAAGCCCTTAAAATTCTGTAATACTTAATAGCACTTTCAGTGAGGAAAACCCAATTATGCTCTCGCGTTCCTGCTCTAAACTAACTAAAAGCATTTAACTTACACTATAACCTGTTTCAATACAGGGGAGTGGTTCCCAAACTTTGCTGTACATTGGAATCATCTAGGAAGCCTTTGAGAAAAATCCTGATGCCAGGTTGCATTCCATAACAATAAAATCAAAATGTTGGCAGGGCATGGTGACTCACACCTGTAATCTCAGCACTTTGGGAGGCTGAGACAGGAGGATCACTTGAGCCCAGAAATTTGAAGTTACAGTGAGCTATGATCATGCCACTGCATTCCTGAATGACGGAGTAAGAATCTGTCTCTAAAAAAAAATTAAAAATCAGAATGTGTAACACTGGATGCCAGGTATCAGTTTTGTTTTGTTTTTTAAGATTCTCCAGTGACCTCACCCCTCCAATATGCAGCAGTTTGGGAACCACACTATTAGGAAGATCGTTTGCTGTTGTGTCCCTTACCAATCAGTCCCCATACTGATTGGTAGTAGGTACTCAATAACGTATATTCTTATAAAAATAGGACTTTCATAGGGAAGGCAATGCCTTTACCTTTCTTAAAGTATTCCATTGCTGTTTGCAGAGCATCTTCTGCTTGATCATCAGCATGTTTATGATCTTCCATTGGACTATTTTGTCCATAGTTTGAGATGCTCTTTGAGTGACTTGTATCCTGATTTACTGACCAGGTTGAGAGCTTGGTTTGAAAACTATTACTACCTTGTGAAGTCCTCTTCTGTGCCTGGGATTTCTTAATTCTTCTTTGAGGTGACATTACTGCATATGTCCTATTCAGAAACAACTGTTATCATTTATCAGCTAAACTCATTTTCCCACCACAAGGAGAGGGAATGTATCTGCTTGTAGTCACAGTACTTATTACACAATCACTAGTATACGACAGACACACAATAATTTGACAATCTAGGAAATAAAACCTATAGGTTAACTTTCTCAGAAAGCCCTTGACCTAAACAGAAACAAAAACAACTTACCAAAGTAACAATCATCAGCTGAACTGGACTTCTTGTGTGTGTGGGGGGGGGGGGGAACAGTAAGAGTATAGGCAAAACAGCAAGTTATCTCTTAGAATGGCTATATTATATAAGTGAGTCCAAAACTAATCCATCTCATGAACGCAATCTTATGGTCTGCACTCCTATTTGATTTTGTATTAACCTTTCTGTTCCTCGCTTTATCAGTGCCAAGTTAAAACTGCATATTTCAAAGCATTCCCAGGAAAGAAACATTCCCTACTTATTAATTCACTTATTCAATAAATAATTACTGAATATCATCTATATGCTCAGCACAATTCTAGTTACCAGGAATGAAATAATAGATTACTCAAGATCCTTGCTCTCAAGAAACTTACACTGGGTGGAGGAGTAAGAGTCAATAAATAATAACTAATAATGAATGCAATATACAGAGATGTGGTATAAAGTGGGGTGGAAATGAAAAGGTACTTTGGAATAAGTCTTCTGAGAGAGGCTCTCAGAGGTGACCGTTGAGCTGAGATTTCTATGCTAAGAAGAAATCAGCCATGTGAAGATCTGATGGAGATCCATTCATGCCCTTCTTCCCTCATGGAGAGGGAAGAAGACATGCTAAAACCTTAAAGTGAAAAAAGAGACTTGTATGTTAAAGAAACAGCACCACTACCAGTGTGCGGGGAGTGGAGTGAAAGACGCAAAGGGTAGTGAAAGATTAAGTTAGAAAGGTAGCCAGGAAATAGATCGTTTTGAGACTTGTAGGCCATAGTAAATAATTTGGAGTTTAAGAGTCATAGGAAACCATGGGGAAAGGGGAGGGCTAGAGATGGCAGTAATACCACCTGATGTGTGTTGTAAGACCATTTTAGCGGCAGTATGGAGACTAGAATGTTAGGGGTCAAGAAGTGGGAAGAAAACAATTAAAAAGCTCTTGCTGAAGTCCAGATCTAAGGTGTGGGGGGTGTAAGGTGGAAAATGACTAGATTTATGTTATGCTTTGGAGGTAGACTGGGCAGGCCACAAAAGAATTGGATGTAGAGAAAAGGAAAGAAAAACCAAGAACGAAGTTTTTGGCTTCAAATGGGAAAAACTAAGGTAATGGTCGTAATGACACTTAATCCCACCTCCCTTGAACAGACCATGCCAGAGCAGAAGAGTACAATTATGTACAACCCAGAGAGTCCAGATTCCAATTGTTTCCCAGGGTTCTACGAAGGGCGAGGAAAGCAGCTTCTGACCCCCACCCAGTTAAACCGTCCCAGCGCTTCCCAAGGATCCCTTGCAAAGCCTGCCCCCAGGGCGGCGCCTGTGGCTCAAGGAGTAGGGCGCCCAACCCATATACCGGAAGTGGCGGGTTCAAACCCTGCCCCGACCGAAAACTACAAAACCTGCCCCAGCAAAAACTGACCACAGAAAACCCGACCCAGCCACACTTTGCAAGATAGTCCCACTCCCCGAAAGTTAACAGAGGCACTTCGCTCTCGGGGGCCAATTCGCACGTTGTTTAAAAAAAAAAAAATTCTCACCAGACAAACACCTACCGCGCCCAACCTCTGAAGTCCAAATGCCGCCTCCGCTATTCAAAGGGGCAGACCCCACCCAACGCATGCGCTTCCGCGGACACCCAGGCAGCAAGTGGGCGGAGCGGCGAACTCTGCAGAAATCTGATTGGTTAAAGTACAACTCTATGGCGGGAGGTGGCACGCGCGCCGTCATTGACGCAGACTCAATAACTGAGAGCGGTTGCCCCACCCAACCGTTCCTCGGGGCGCGCAGCTTGTGAGCCGTTGCTGCTGGAGTCAGCTGATTGGCTGGCGTTCGCTGGGTTCTAATTATGTGCGCAGTCGTCATTTTGCGTAAAACGGGGCAACTATTGTCTCAGTTCTTGAATTTAATGTGATCAATTACAGCGACTATCTTGCCCAGATCGAGCTTAAATGTCGGGACACAATAAAAGCGGCTTCTCCCATGATGAGACTTGTTAGGTCTATCACTTTCCCCAAGTTAAGCTAGGGAGCGGGAGGAAAAAAAGGATCTTCCCTCTTACGGAGAACGGGTACGAATACCTTCTGAGGTTTTCTAGAAATGTATTTTGAGAGAGATGTCGTGCCACCTTGCAAGTAGCTGGCTGTAACTTATAAATGTTCCTAACCTTGAGGAATAAGTGCATTAAAGAAACCGGCTAAACAGCAACAGGGGCTTAGTCTGACGTCTAAGCTTAGTCTCTAATCTCTTAACAGAAATAAGAGCGAAAAGATATAAATTTAATGATTTTCACTGACCTGTTGAAGCCGAATCATACCTATTAAGTTTAGGCAAGCTGTACAATCTTAAGAGATAATAAAAGGTTAAGTAGCTGTATTTGGGAAAGTTTACAGCAGAAATGATTGTTTAACTCATGGTTTTCAGAGTAATTTCACAAACTCTTATTTAATCATGCATGAAAATTGAGACTTCAGTTTTTCCTATGATAGATACTCTTCTTTAGTACAATGGAAAATTTCTCAAGTCATTTTTCATGCTTTTAATAATTTTCACAGACTCATAATTTGGAAGGGATTTTAAGGCTTCAACACCCTTTTGGAGATGAAACTGGAGACTTAAGTGGTTCAGTGTCTCACCTTATGTGACAAATCTGTGGCAATGCAACTTTGTCCCATGCTTTCAACACATATTTAGTGACAGTGGTTCACCTTTATTCAATATATCTTCAATTTTCCCTGAAATCATTCTTCTAACTTCCGTTAACATTACCTAATAAAGTGGAACTCCTCAAAACTAGAAATTGTATTGGAATCCTAATTTTGTGGCTTTCTTCTTGTGTGCTAACATCATGGAAGTGTGGGGGAACTTAAATGAGACTGGAAAGTTGGAGGCCTCATTAGTATATTAAGTGATACTCCCCCCTTCTTTCCTCTCCCCCTTCATCCACATTCAGAACAAGAGCCTGACTCCTTTGATTTCTTTCTAGATTTTCAATTTTTACCCAGTTTCCTCCAAATTTCAAAAATTTTTATTTCGAAAGAATGAGAAATAAGACACAATTACCCATTACCAAGAACAATGACACTGAAGAAAATACAATAACAAGAACTCTTCCCCCCACACAACCCCCCACCCCTTTCCCCATCCCTGGCACAATAATATTAAAACCATCAAAGCACATCTAACAAGGAGAAACAGCAGTATGTAATGAAGAACACATATTTTCATACTGCTCAATCCAACTAACCCATACCAAATGTCCTTCCCCCAGCTAAACTCCACCCACTGGAATGATAAAGAAGTGTACAGGAGACAATTCCGGGAGATGACTTGGAACTCTGCTTACACTAGCAGAGTTTAGTGAACAATCAATAGGCATAAGTGAATCTTTTTGGCAAGGAAACACTAGATCCAGCTTGTCACATTTCAAATGATTTCAGAGGACAGCTAGACTTTGAGAATCACAGACTTATAACAGGACTGATAACTGGTCCCTCAACCACAACAGTGGAGCAGCTGCCAAATCCTGGGTGGCTTCTGAGAATAGTGGAAGTAAGGCAGCTTTGGGCTTCAGAAAATCTGAAAAAGATGACAAGTTTACTATTTAGTTTCAAACTGTGAGTAAAGGAACTTAGTAGGTGGGACTCCAACAAAAGCAAAGTGAAACTTTCTATTTTTTCACTTAAAGAATTAAACTATCTGCAGACAGAATATACCCCTTAAACTCAATATGGAGTGTTTAAAATTTAAACAACTCTTAGGGTAGAGGCTAATTCATTTTATATATAACTCAGTGTCTCAAACTGACATAAATTTTTTTCCTAAAGTGGTAAGTTTTTTAGCTTAATCTGTTGAGGAATTCCCCCACTGTGGGAATAGGTCACTTGTTTCATACCAGAAGTAACAGGATTCTCTTTATAGGAGCTTTTTCTGTGTTTGCTGGAATCAACCTATAAAGAGAAGGATACTTGTGCAGGATTAGTTCAAGATCAGAGCCGTCTCCACACGTGAGTGAGTGCACACACGCACACACATACACACAGTAGTTAAATACATTTTCCCACATATAATCTCACAATCACATGCTTGCTGGAGTCCATCTCACAATTACACTTCAATAGTAGCCATATACATGTACATGCAGCAAGATGTGCAAATTGCCCCAGAGTGATTAAAGATGGTGCACAAATGTCAACGTGGAGAGGTCATTTTAGGGTGTAGATGTACATAAGCCAATAGGGTCTTGCAGATTATATTTTTCCTTTCCCCAAGATAAATAAAATAAAAGAAAAACACACACTGACATCTTCCTGGGTGTCATGGAGGCAAGTGCCTGAAAAGTCCACTTTTTGCACTTCTGCTTTCTTATGACACCTTCACTTTGCCCTGAGGGGCCTTCTCATATAAGGAAGGTTGCTCCTCAGCACTCACAGGCAAGGGCTTTTTCTCAGAAGACCGGTCTTCAGGCTTGCGGGCAATCAGCAGGCGGCAGGTGAGCAGGATTCCAAACACCAGAGCATGGGCATAGCGTTTGAGAGGATCACCGACCAGCTGGTGGAAAAAGAGCACAGCCAACACCAGCAAGAGTAGGAAGAAGTTGGCCACATCTTTGGGACGCCCAGGGACAAGGGTCATGACAATGCCACAGGCCACCTCAAGGGCACCAATGCTTTTTCGGAGGAGAATGGAATTGATCCCCATTTTCTTCAGCAGAGGGAGAGCTCGGACATAGCTCTTGTAAGCGCGTTTCTAGAGAGGAAATATCATAAGGAAATCATTGCATTAACCATGATTTTAACATTCAAATGAAGTAAACACTAGCAGAGTCCTTCTTTCCTACTGTTCCCCTTCCACACCACCTAAGAGTGTCCCATTTTTCACTTTGTCCCTTAAATATAAGTTGTAATTAAGACAAGAAAAATGACTTGGCACCCATACACAATGGTTACAGCACCAGCCACATGCACTGAGGCTGGCAGGTTCTAACCCTGCCTGGACCAGCTACACAACAATGACAACTGCAACCAAAAAATAGCCAAGCGTTGTGCAGGGTGCTTGTAGTCTCAGCTACTTGGGAGACTGAGGCAAGAGAATCGCTTAAGCCCAAGAGTTTGAGGTTGCCATGAGCTGTGACACCACAGCACTCGACCCAGGGGTGACACAGTGAGACTCTGTCTAAAAAAAAAAAAAAAAAAAAAAAGACAAGAAAAAAATCAATCGGACTCGGCACCCGTAGCTCAGTGGTTAAGGGCACCAGCCACGTGCACCTGAGGTAGTAGGTTCGAACCCAGCCCAGGCCTGCTAAACAACAATGACAACTGCAACAAAAAAATAGCCAGGCATTTTGGCAGGTGCCTGTAGTCCCAGCTACTTGGGAGGCTGAGGCAAGAGAATCACTTAAGGCCAAGAGTTTCAGGTTGCTGTGAGCTGTGATGCCATAGCACTCTATGGAGGCGACTTAGTGAGACTTTGTCTCAAAAAATAAAAATCAATCAGGCCCAGCACAGTGTCTCATGCCTATAATCCCACACTCTGGGAGGCCTAGGTGGGTGGACTTCTCAGAAATTGGATACCAGCCTGAGCGAGAGCGAGACCCCCATCTCCACTGACAATGGAAAAACTAGCTAGGCTTTGTGGAGGGTGCCTCTAGTCTCAGCTACTGATGTGAGAGGATTGCTTGACCCCAAGAGTTTGAGGTTGCTGTAAGCTATAACCACACAGCACTCTACCCAGGGTGACAGAGTAAGAGTCTGTCTAAAATTTAAAAAAAAGAAAAAAAGAAAAGGAAAGAAAAGATTAATCTACTGGGATCCCTGTACGTCAAACCTTAGTAGTACAACTGCTATGGTCTGAATGTTTGTGTCCCCCCAAAATCCATATATTGAGATCCTAACTCCCAAGGTGATGGTATTAGTAGATGGAGTCTTTGGGAGAAGATTATGTCATGAAGGTGGAGCCTTCAAAATGGCATTAGTGCCTTTATAAAACAGGCCCCAAAGAGCTACCTTGCCCCTTCTCCCATGTCAGGACACACCTATAAGGTGCCATCTGTGAAACAGAAGGTGGGCTCTCACTAGAAACTAAACTGCTGGTACTTTGATTTTGGACTTCCCAACTTCTAAAGCTGTGAGAAATAAATGTCTCTTGTTTATAAGCTACCCAGTTTATGATATTTTGTGATAACAGTCAGAATGGATGTAGGTAAGCCCCAATGGTAGTAAGCCAGAGAATTTCGCTTTACAGTTTTAAAAGTTTCTGACTATAATATGCTGGAGGTGGTGGGTTCATACCCAGCCCCAGCCAAAAACTGCAAAAAAAAAAAAAAAAAGTTTCTGACTATAAATCATAAATAACATTAAGAATTTTTAAAAATACATTGAGCCCATAAAAACTGGCAAATGTTAGCCACATCCATATTTTCTAGTGCCTGTCTTGTCCAAACCCAAATGCATATGAATACCAAGCACAGTGAAACAAGGCAAGGCACAGTATAGTAAAGCCTCACTTTTGGACTTCCATAATTTGGAATCTGTGACATTTTAGAAAAGAGCTGAGCTGGAGTTTATATTTGTGCAACCTACAAAAATAAAGTTTTTGCTGAACAAATAGAAAACTTAAAATGTGGCTCAGCGCCTATAGCTCACCGACTAGGAGGCCAGTCATATACACCGGAGCTGGCAGGTTTAGAGCCAGCGGGTTCGGACCCATCTCGGGCCTGCCAAACAACAATGACAACTACAACCAAAAAATAGCTGGGCATTCTGGAGGCGCCTGTAGTCCCAGCTACTTGGGAGGCTGAGGCAAGAGAATCTCTTGAGGCCAAGAGTTTGAGGTTGCTGTGAGCTGTAACGCCATAGCACTGTACCAAGGGTGACACAGTGAGACTCTGTCTCCAAAAAAAAAAAGAAAAGAAAACTTAGACTGTTTGGAAATATAAACCCCTTATATATCTTTTCTTTTTTACTTTTTTCATTTATTATTATTATTATTATTATTTTTAGAGACAGAATATCACCTTATCGCCCTCAGTAGAGTGCTGTAGCATCACAGCTCACAGCAACCTCCAACTCCTGGGCTTAGGCGATTCTTTTGCCTCAGCCTCCCAAGTAGCTGGGACTACAGGCACCTGCCACAACGTCTGGCTATTTTTCTGTTGCAGCTTGGTTGGGGCAAAGTTTGAATCTGCCACCCTCGGTATATGGGGCCAATGCCCTACCCACTGAGCCACAGGCGCTGCCCAACACATACTGTATATTATACATAGGCAATACGGAGATGAATAAGACAGGATCAAGAAGGTCTTGATCACTTGGACTTTATCTAACAAATGCAAACAATGTAACCTAATCATCTGTACCCTTATGTCAATCTGAAATTTAAAAAAAAAGAAGCTGTTGGTCAGCCAGGAACAGTGGCTCACATCTGTAATCCCAGCACTCTGAGAGCCTGAATTAGGAGAATCACTTGAGCTCAGGAGTCGAAGACCAGCCTGAACAAGAGTGAGACCCCATCTCTAATAAATAGAAAAATTAAGCAGGTGTGGTAGAGGGCACTGGCTGAGGCAGGATATCACTTGAGCTCAGGAGTTTAAGGTTGCTATGAGCTAGGCTGATGGCATGGCACTCTAGCCTGGTCAACAAAGTGAGACTCTGCCTTAAAAAAAAGAAAAGATATTTTCATCCACCTGTTCGACATAACATTCGTGAGATTTTCTCATTTACTATGCGAAAACATTTGTGTTCTACATTTAGTAGTTTTCTCCTGATTGTATATGAAGCCCGCACTCTGTACTCCATGATTGAACTAATGTACACAGCTATGATTCAATAAAATAAATAAATAAATAAAAGAAAAGCAAGGAAAAGGAAAAGGAAAGCAGCTCTTGGTCTACTATGGAGAAACAGATATGCAAACAGCATTCTAAAAAGCAGCACACTTAGTGGTATATAACAGAGGTCTATACAAGATCCAACAGTAGCCCAAAGTAAACATCATAGGACAGAGTAAGGAGTCACTTTATATATTGCAAAGCAATAGAATTATATTGATCTGGGAGTAATAGATCATTCATATTATTACTATTCAGATTGACCTGATCCTCATTTTTTAGTAAATTGGTAAGATTTTATCAAGTATCTTATTGGATTGGCCCACTGCTTTGTTTTCATTAAGTATCCATTCATTCATTCAACAATACTTTTTTTTTTTTTTGAGACAGAGTCTCACTATGTCACCCCTCAGTAGAGTGCCGTGGCATCATAGCTTACAGCAACCTCTAACTCTTGGACTTAAGGAATTCTCTTGCCTCAGCTTCCCAAGTAGCTGGGACTACAGGCACCTGCCACAACACCGAGCTATTTTTTTGTTGTAGTTGTCATTGTTGTTTGGCAGGCCCAGGCCGGGCTCGAACCCACCAGCTACAGTGTATGTGGCCAGTGCCCTAGTCACTGAGCTAAAGGCGCTGAGTCCCTCTGACATTTCTTTCTTTTTTTTTTTTTTTTGGTAGAGACAGAGTTTCACTTTATCACCCTCAATAGAGTGCCGTGGCGTCACACAGCTCACAGCAACCTCCAACTCCTAGGCTTAGGCGATTCTCTTGCCTCAGCCTCCCAAGTAGCTGGGACTACAGGCACCCGCCACAACGCGTGGCTATTTTTTTGTTTTGCAGTTCAGCCGAGGCTGGGTTTGAACCCGCCACCTTCGATATATGGGGCCGGCACCCTACTCACTGAGCCACAGGCGCCCCATCCCCATTCGACATTTCTTAAGTGCTTCCTTGTGCTAGGCACTATACTAGGTACACTGGATATAAACATCAATCATTCACAGCTTTAAGTTTGTAACAGGAAGAACAGATATGCAAATACATAAGTGCAATAAGGTGTTAGGAGTGATGAATAAAAATTATGTAGCAGGTATCACAGAGGCCCATGAGAGGAAGTGGTCAAATCTCCCTGGATGATGACAGAAAATCAAGAGAGGAATTTTAAAAGAAAAGCAGGTGTTCATAAGATCAATAGCAGGTAGAGGAAGCTGGATGAGTAAAGATTCTAAAGCACAGGTTGGGCATCTGTAGCTCAGCGGCTAGGGGACTGGCCACATACACCGGAGCTGGTGGGTTCGAACCAGCTGGGCACTGCCAAACAACAATGACAACTACAACAAAAAAATAGCCGGGCGTTGTGGCGGGTGCCTGTAGTCCCAGCTACTTGGGAGGCTGAGGCAAGAGAATCACTTAAGCCCAAGAGTTTGAGGTTGCTGTGAGCTGTGACGCTATGGCACTCTACCCAGGGCAACATAGTGAGACTCCGTCTCAAGAAAAGAAAAAAGATCCTAAAGCACAAAACAGACTGGCGTGCTGCAAATACTGCCCCAGTTCAGCATAGGTTGTGGAAGTGATGAAGAAAGGTGAGATGTCAGACAGGAAAGGCATATATGAAAAAGACTATGGAGCTGGACTTTGTTCTTTTTTTTGTTTTTCAACGTCACAAAACAATGTTTATTTTCTTTAAATACTTTTAAGACAGGATCCAGGATGGCCTCCTGGGCTCAGGCAACTCCCAGTAATGCCCATCTGTGCAGAAGGGTTATGGGGAGAGGGGGTCCTGGCAGGTAACAGAGCGGAGGAAACCCAGGACAGACCTGAGTGAAGCTCAGGAGGTCGGAATGGGAGGCTGTTTGGGGGAAGGACTGATGAGTCCATCCTTCTAAGTGGAAACAAGTTGCTTTTAAGGAAGGACCCTTTGAAAATAGTGTGGAAAATAGATTAGGAAGGAATGCCTAGAGACAAGGAAATCAGGTAAGAGACCTGGAATAGCTGAATGACAAAGAAAATGAAGGGAAGGGGACAGAGTTGAGGATAATCTCAAAGCAAAATCAACAGAATTTGCTGTCTTGTTGGACATGGACACCATGACAAACGAAGAGTGAAGAAAGATTCCCAGATCTCTGACTTGGGTGCCTGGAGAGACAGGTGTCACCTACCATTCTACAAAGGTCTATATCAGAAGGTACAGTTTTGGGGGTAGGAACAGGAATCAGGAAAAAATAAGAAACTCAATTTGCAGGCTTTTTAAGTTGAAGTATCTCTAAAACATCCAAGTGGGGATGACCGGTAGGCAGCTCAGTAAGAGAAGTCTGGGTTAAAAGAGAGAGAATGGATAGATAGTCACCAGTGTGCCTAAGGAGTGTATACATGATGAGCAAAGTGTGACAATTAAGAAATGGGAAGAGAAAGAGAATCTACAAAGTATATAGAGAAAAGTACAGTCAGAAAAGCAAAAGGAAAACCAGGAAAGATGGAATCATGGACACTAAGAAGAGTTTTAAGAAGAGAATAGTCAAAAGCACCAAATGCAGCCAGGAGAGGTGGCTCACACCTGTAATCCAATCCTAGCTTTCTGGGAAGCCAAGGCAGGTGAACTGTTTGAGCTCAGGAGTTCAAGACCAGCCTGAGCAAGAGAAAGACCCTGTCTCTACTAAAAATAGAAAAACTAGCTAGGTGTCATGGCATATGCCTGTAGTCCCAGCTACTTAGGAGGCTAAGGCTAGAGGATTGCTTGAGCCTAAGAGTTTGAGGTTGCTGTGAGCTATGACTCCATGGCACTCTAGCTTGAGGCAACAGTATGAGACGGTCTCCAAAAAAAAAAAAAAATGGCCAGGCACACTGGCTCACACTTATATCCTAGCACACTAGGAGGCAGAGGCAGGTAGATTGCCTGAGCTCAGGAATTTGAAAACAGCCTGAGCTAGAGCAAGACCCCATCTCTAAAAACAGTTGACATGGGCAGTGCCTGTGGCTCAGTGGATAGGACACTGGTCCCATATACCGAGGGTGGCGGGTTCAAACCCAGCCCCGGCCAAACCGCAACAAAAAAAATAGCTAGGTGTTGTGGCAGGAGCCTGTAGTCCCAGCCTCTTGGGAGGCTGAGGCAAGAGAATCGCCTAAGCCTAGGAGTTGGAGGTTGCTGTGAGCTGTAATGCCATGGCACTCTACCGAGGATGACAAAGTGAGATTCTGTCTCTAAAAAATATCAATAAATAAAAAATAAAAACAGCTGGGAGTTGTGGCAGGCACCTGTAGTCCCAGCTACTCAGGAGGCTGAGGCAAGAGGATTACTTGAGCCCTAGAGTTTGCTGTTGCTGTAAGCTATGAAGCCATGGCCCTCTACCAAGGGCGACAAAGTGAGACTCTGCCCCCAAAAAAGAAAAGTGCCAAATGCAAGATAAGTATTTTAAGAATCAGGCAGACAGCCAACTTGACCTCTCAGAAGCATCTGGCACTTAAAATAATGTTCACACACTCTAGGTTTGGAACAAATGTTAAGTCATTTCTTTCACATCTGGACAAGTGAATGAACCTTTATTCATGGATTAATTATCATAAGTGGCACAAGATAATCCTCTATGAGGACTGTTAAAAGATTAACAGTTTAATAAAAAAAAAAAAGCATGGATTTGGATCTGAACAGACTTGGCGTCAAATCCCAGCTCTGCTAGTTTCCAGTTGGGTGTTCATGAGCTAATTATTTGACCTTTCAGAACTTCATTTTCCTGAGCAAGACATGGACAAAGGTGAAGTAAGTGAGGTTACTTGCCTTGGGTGGAAATTTTAAGAGGGTACCACAGACACTCATTAATTAAAGTAAATAATGCCCATGACAAACAAATATCCAAAAAGAACTTTTTTTGACACAGAGTTTCCCTTTGTCACCCTTGGTAGAGTTCTGTGGCATTATAGCTCACAGCAACCTCAAACTCTTGGGCTCAAGCAATCCTCTTGTCTCAGCTCCTGAGCAGCTGGAACTACAGGTGCCCACCACAACGCCCAGAGACAGGGGTCTCAATCTTGCTCAGGCTGGTCTTCAACTCCTGAGCTCAGGCAATCCATTCACCTCAGCCTCCCAGAGTGCTAGGATTACAGACATGAGCCACCATACCTGGCTCTAAAATATCAAAATTTTAAATAAAGACAAGCTTCAACTTGGCACTCCCATGACCCTGCTTCACTCACCACTCCCTAACCCCCACCCTGTCAGATTGTCTTTATTTAAAATTTTACCTACTCCCTACCCTGTTCCTAAGCTTATAAGGAAATACAAAATGTTAATCCTTCTTCCTCCCTCCTGCTTAGGTTAAATCAAAGATTTTTTTAGAGGAAATTTAGGAGATCCGTTGGCCAGTAGGTAGAGTAAAACCCTGGGCTGACGGGATCCAGATCCTGTGGAGCAGAGCAGAGCTAAGCTGGTGGTGGTGAGAAGCCTTGAATACATACCACCTGCCTGTTACTTCCAGCCCTGCACTCTGATGAGAGTGGCTGGGAAACCTTAAGGAATGGAATCTAGACTCAGTAGGCTTTGGGAAAACTTTTAAGTAAGGGCCATTTCTAATTAGCAACACAAAGTTTCTCAAGAGGCAGTTTCTACATCCTAAGTGTTAAGTGTCTGATGTGATGAACAAAGGAGGCAAGCTAAGCTTCTTAGTCGGTTCAGCGCCAAGACTTCCAGATACTGGCTGAGTGGCTTCTGGAAAAGCTACTTTTTTGCCTAGGACTAACCACCCGTCATTCAAGAATAGATTCTTATCCATACTATAGTGAAATGTTTTTCAAACTTTTTTATCTGAAAGCACACTTGAACCTATAGTTAAACTTCCATGACACACTTAAATTATGTTGATTTTAAAAAGAGTAAAAAAGGTTCGGAGCCTGTGGCTCAATGGGCTAAGGTGCCAGCCACGTACACCTGAGCTGGCGGGTTCGAATCCAGCCCGGGCTGCCAAACAACAATGAAGGCTGCAACCAAAAAATGGCCGGGCGTTGTGGCGGGCGCCTGTAGTCCCACCTACTTGGGAGGCAGAGGCAAAAGACTCACTTGAGCCCAGGAATTGGAGGTTGCTGTGAGCTGTAGCACTCTATCCAGGGTGACAGCTTGAGGCTCTGTCTCAAAAAAAAAAAAAAAAAAAAAAAAAAAAGAGTAGAAAAAAGACTATACTTACTGTGCTTTGAACTTCTTTTGAAAATAATTCAATTAATGATCTTGAAAATTTTTTGTGGCACACCTGTTGAAAATCACTGCTATAGTGGAATCTGTATCCTAGGGTCAAACTACAGGTCTTTAAGTTCCTGCCACTTCAGTGATTTTTTTTTCTCCATTTAGTATAACTGCATACTACTTTTTTAGTTGTTTAGCGAACCTCTTAAACTGCAGCTGTCAATATTTTTATGCAGCTGTTGCCTCTTTCTTTCCTTCTTTTCTCACGAGGAAACTGCATATGGATAAGCCATTTTATCAAATCTTTAGTTCAAAGCTGAATGGGTACAGATAGGATTGATTCTCTAGGACTTCAGACAGGGAATGTTTAGTTTATTAGAGATGGGACCAACTTGGATTGGTCTTGCAACATTATAAGAAGCCATTTATTTTTGTCTTGTGGAGTAGGATAGAGACATCAAAAGAGTCCTATTATTGCCAGCTTCCTCATTATGCTTGTTCCAGGCCACCTCGAGTTTAACAATAGACAGGTCACATGTCTTGAACCTATAGTGTCTAGGTCTCTAAAGACTTTAATTGTACTTATAGTAAGAATAGAGTTCACAGATTCACTTCCTAAAAGGCTCTTGCAATACACTTTATTAGGTCTGTTTTCTTTCCATTGCAATGACCCGGACTCTGAAACCCTAGTTTTCTTATAGGGAAAGGAAGCAGGAAAGAGAAGTGTTTAGTCAAATGTTTCCAATCCCTTCAATCAAAGGCAATCATCCAGCAATATCCTTAGACTGATTCTTAAATTGAATTCCTGTTTCAGTTTTGCCCCTAAATTGCTTGGAGAAAATTACTAAGTATTTTGTAAATTAAATGAGTATCTTGGAGATTTAGTCAAAGAATCAAAGGTCATAAGATCAACTGAGGGACACACAGACACATTTTATCACTAATGAACCATGCAATTAGAAATCCATACATTTTCAAGCCACAGTAATTATTTTAATAATACCTATGAATCAAGCAGGTGCATTCTGTGGTACGAGGACATGTGATTTAGAAATGAGTCAAAAGCATATGGAGCCTTTCTTTAGTCATACCTTTTCATCACTTATTCTCTAAAATACCCCAAGGTCTGTTATTTCATATTAATGACATTAAACTTGAACAGCTCAAAACTATCAAACAATCAAATAATATTCATCTTTGATCATACTTGATAATTGACACAAGCCAGCCAACAGGACAAAATGGGAACAGAGGGCAAATGCTTTAGTCCACTTTAAGTTCACTTACACCAATTAGGTAAAAAAGAAATTGGCTAGTATACTGTATAATTCCACTTACATACAGTTCAAAATCAGGTAAGACTAACTTATGTTGTTAGAAGTCAGGATAGTAATTACCCTTGGAGACAGTAGTAACTGAAAAGGCATGAGAGAGGTTGCTGGGTTCTGTTCATGTGCTTGTTACATGAGAGGTATTCTAAAAATTCCTTGAGGTGTACACTTATATGCATGTTTCAATCAAATGTACAGGGGAAAACTATTTGAAAGTAGAAGAGAGAACTGACAAAAATATATTTTGGCTAAAAATCTTGGCCTGGTTGCTAATCTTAAACCATAAAGCCTACATAAAAGCTGCAAAATTTACTGACTCATGTATGTTTTCTCTGAATCTCTGTAGGAAATAAAGCTACATGTGAATTATATATCATTGTTTAAATGCAATAAAAAGCCATCACATTTAATTGCCAAATAGCAATATCAATGATAAACACTTTGTAAGCAATTCTAGTTTCCACTACCATATAATGTCCATTAAAGAGGAAGCTGGCAAGCCTGGTACTACTAACCAGGATTGCATCTTAGGCAGAACAGTCTGACCCTACTGTCAGTCAAAGGTCACTCTGAAACTCAGCTGTTGGCCATAGTGAGAAGCTACAAGCTCCCTGACTTAAGCTCCAAACGTATAGTAGTAGTTTAGCTTGTGATGGCAGGCTGTGTGAACCAAGTAGTCACTTCACATCTCAAGGTCTCAGTTTCTTTGCTGAAGGAATAAACATACTGTGCCACCTGAAAGAGCAGTCAAGGCTGGTCTCAAACTCCTGGGCTCAGGCTATCAAAATGCTGGGATTACTAGAGGGAGCCATGTCAGCCTCCCAAAATGCTGGGATTACTAGAGGGAGCCACTGCCTGGCCTTTAAACAGTAGTCTATAAGCATCAGTGAATTTTATCTTAGTACCTACTTGAAAAGCAATTAATGGCAGTAATTGGGAGCTTAAAAGATTACTTATGAACATTAAATAAACTGCACAAACGTGTTGGGAGTGTTTCCTAAAGTTTACACAAACAGGAGAGCACTGAAGGGCACAGTGGCTCATGCCTATAATCCTAGCACCCTGGGAGGCCAAGGCGGGTGGATTGCTTGAGCTCAGGAGTTTAAGACCAGCTTGAGCAAGAATGAGACCCCTCCTTGGGCAGAGCCTGTGGCTCAAAGGAGTAGGGCGTCGGCCCCATATGCTGGAGGTGATGGGTTCAAACCCAGCCCCAGCAAAAAAAAAAAAAAAATGAGACCCCCCCCCATCTCTACTAAAAATAGAAAAAACTAGGCAGATGTGGCAGGTACCTGTAGTCTCAGCTACTCAGGAGGCTGGGGCAAGAGGATCTCTTTAGCCCAAAGAGTTTGAGGTTGCTGTGAGATATGTGATGATGCCATAGCACTCTAACCTGGGATGGTGAGAGTCTGTCTCAAAAAACAAACAAGCAAACAAACAAACAAACAAAAAACAAAGAGAGCCTTTAACTACAGAGGAGCAAATCAATCAAATTAACAAATATTCCCTATCAGGGGATGCAAAGAATCATTGACTTGCCCATCTTCCTCAGGTCCAAAATCCCTTGGATTTATTGTGACCGCATTTTGACAAGTTCTTACCTGTCTTTATGTGGCCTCCTGTATTTACGGAGTGAAAACTCTACCTCAAAAAGCTGAATATCAAATTTAAAGCAAGTCAATGTTCATGTGCTATCAGGCCATATGCACAGGAAACTGCTAACCAGCACTTGTAAGTGCTGTCTTCCAATTTCAAGTGAACTGATGGAGGCATTTAGCCAAGGGAGTGGCCAGTAATGTTGAATTCACATGGGATTTAGAGTACTCCATAATCATACTTGCTAAATTTAGAGGTGGTATGGGATAACACACGCCAAACAGGCTATTCAGAAATGCATCTGGACGTTCTACACAGGATCCACTGTACATTACAAAGCAGCAAGTGTGGATTTTTCAATATTAGCTGATTGCATAAAGAGAGAATTAATTCATGAGAATTAAAAAAAAAAAAGATCTGTTCACAAGGGCACATGAAGCATCTTTGTTCTTCTAAGTGCTTGATTTTTTTTTTTTTGAGTCAGAGCCTCAAGCTGTTACCCTAGATAGAGTCCCATGGCATCACAGCTCACAGCAACCTCCAACTCCTGGGCTCAAGTGATTCTCCTGTCTCCACCTTCCAAACAGCTGAGACTACAGGCGCCTGCCACAACGTCCAGCAATTTTGGGGTTACAGCCGTCATCATTGTTGTTTGGTGGGCCGGGCTGGGTTTGAACCAGTCAGCTCTGGTGTATGTGGCTGGTGCTTTAGCCACTTGAGCCATAGGCGCTGAGCCTAAATGCTTGATTTTAATCCCTTAAATTGTCCATTCAAATTAGTTAGGAAACCACTGCATAAAACAGAATTACTTATCATAATCACCTTACCCAGAGCATTTCTTGATCACCTACTATAGTGAACACTGTACCAGATACCTTTACATGTAATTTCAGCCAATATTTACAACCTTCTGAGGTCTCTCTCTTTTTTTTTTTTTTTTGCTGGAGACAAGAGTCTCACTCTATCGCACTTGGTGGAGTGCTGTGGAGTCACAGCTCACAGCAACCTCCAGCTCTTGGGCTCAAGCGATTCTCTTGCCTCAGCCTCCCAAGTAGCTGGGAATACAGGCGCCCACCACAGCGCCCGGCTAATTTTTGATGCAGTTCGGCCGGGGCCGGGTTTGAACCTGCAGCCCTCGGTATATGGGGTCGGCGCCCTACTCGCTGAGCCACAGGCGCCGCCCAATTTTTTTTTGTTGTTGTTGTTGCAGTTTGGCCAGGGCTGGGTTTGAACTCGCCACCCTGGGTATATGGGGCCAGCACCCTACTCACTGAGCCACAGGCACTACCCCCTTCTGAGGTCTCTTATCCTCGTTTTATGAATAAAGAAACTGAGACACGGCTCGACACCTGTGGCTCAACGGGCTAAGGCGCCAGCCACATACACATGAACTGGGGGGTTCTAATCCAGCCTGGGCCCGCCAAACAACAATGACGTCTGCAACCAAAAAATGACCGGGCGTTGTGGTGGGCGCCTGTAGTCCCAGCTACTTGGGAGGTGGAGGCAGGAGACTCGCTTGAGCCCAGGAATTGGAGAGTGACAGCTTGAGGCTCTGTCTCAAAAAAAAAAAAAGGAAAAAAGAAACTGAGACACTAAGTGTACCAGGACCTAAATCCAAGCCTATATAACTCCAAAGCCTGCACTCTTTCCACTAACCTTTCCTGGCTTCTCCAGTAGAGGCAGAAAAAAAATTCATAGCTATTTGTCTGGTTTTTAGCAGTGATTCCTAATGGAAGGGATAACACCTAAGCACAACACTAAGAGTTTTAGAACAGGAATAAAAAAAAAATAGTTGGCATAAAAAAAAAAAATCTAATTTTGAAAAATTGGTTTTAAAGTAAAAGAAAACCCCAAAAATTGGATTGGGGAGTTACACTGGTACAAAAAGGGAAGAAGAATGTGTCAGATATTTTCAAGAATCAGTTATAGGCTCGGCGCCTATAACTCGGCTTAACGGGCTAAGGCGCCTATAACTCGGCTTAATGGGCTAAGGCGCCAGCCACGTACACCTGAGCTGGTGGGTTCGAATCCAGCTCGGGGCCGCCAAACAACAATGATGGTTGCAACCAAATAATGGCCGGGTGTTGTGGCGGGCGCCTGCAGTCCCAGCTACTTGGGAGGCGGAGGCAAGAGACTCGCTCGTGCCCAGGAATTGGAGGTTGCTGTGAGCTGTGATGCCACAGCTCTCTATCCAAGGTGACAGCTTGAGGCTCTGTCTCAAAAAAAAAAAGAATCAGTTATAGATTCTGGCGTCTATAAAAACTCAACAGTTTTAACCATAATGACCTCTTTCCTGGCATTATTGAGGCATGGACTTAGTTTCTAACCTCTGCTCTGACAGCTTATCCTACTAGCCTTGGATAAGTCATTAAATTTGCTCTGCTTCAATTTATCCATCAAAATAAGAATAACTAATAAAATAAATCTACCTCCCAGAGAT
>CAUYON010028185.1:0-16392 GCA_963573935.1 Arctocebus calabarensis
TGTTGTAGGGGTAATCTATGAGACCTGACTCTGAAGAATTGTTGAGAACTGTGGAATCCCAAATCTGTGGGAGCTGCATGCTGAGGTGAACAAGTGACCACCAGGAACAAGTAAGCTGGCAAACTGCTCTAAGCCTGGGAACCAGAGAGGTTAACAACTGTGTTGTTTGTCTGCCCAATACACAGTGCCACCTGGTTTCCAGGAAGTATATTGCCACGTAAATATATTCCTACAAAAGTTGAATTCCTATATCATTCATATATATATATATATATATATATATATATATATATATATATATGTATATATGTGTGTGTATACAAATTTTTCTTTTTCTTTTGTTGCTGCTTTTTTCCTTTTTTCTTCTTTTCACTTCAGTTTATATTACTATTATGATTATTATTATTTCTTTTTCTTTTTTCCTTCTCAGTTGGTTGCTGAGATCCCTTACATCTGTCTATTTTAGAGTTTTTATTTTTCTTGTTTCAATGTGCTTTGCTTTTTTGTTAAGTTCTATGTTTGAATCTTTCCTATCTTCCAATTATACATTCAAAAGTGCGAAGACTTCTGTATTTTTCTAATTTTTTTGTTGTTGCAGAATTTTAGCTTGAATTATTCTTTCACCCTAATATGCTCCTCTGCATTTTCTCAGTTGACAGAGACTCTTCTATTCATCTCATCTTTCACATAAAGTGCTTTGGCATCGTCTGTTATTCCCCACACCCTGTTTCTTGTTTTTTCTTTCTCTTTCTTTTTCACTTTCTCTTGGTTTGTTGCCTTTCTTCTTTCTTTCTTTATTCCTCTTCCCATTTAATTTTCCTTAATCTATACTTATATGTATATATATATATATTTTTTTCTTTTTTCTTTTCTTTTCTTTTCTTTATTTTTCTACCCTTTCTTTGCTGATGGTAGGTGTGACAAAGCAGTGGGGGGGGGGCAGGCAGACTGCAGCAGTAGCCTGGTTCAATCAGGCCAGAAAACCTTTCTACTGTTGGCCCTAGGACGAAAGTAGTACGAAGATAATGCAGCAGAATGTTTCTACGTTTCTTTCTTTTCTTTTTTCTTCCTTATTTAATTTTTCCTTCTTGATTTTTGTGTTTGCTCTTTTTCTTCTCTTCCTACTTTTTGGCAGAGGAAGAGTCTGGTTGTGTACAGACATGTAAGGAGTGCCTAATTTTGAGGAACCCACCCAGATCAGCTACTAACAACCCTTGAGCTATAGGTGTGGCCTTAGCACCATGCTGAAAAATAACATCTCTTCTATCAATCTCATCCTCCTTTCCTGTCTTCCCTATTCTTCAATTTTCTTCTGTTAGTCCCCCTTCCCCTCTTTTATGTATTTCTCTATCTTAATTTTCTTTCTTTTGCCTTTCTCCTACTCTTCCCACACCATTTTTTTCTCTTCTTTTTCTCCTTTCCTCTTGCTTCTCTTTCCTTGCTGTAACACTTCTCTACTTCTGACCCCATAATAAGAGGCCTCTTCCTCACTTAAACTCTAAAAAAAGGAAACTTGAAGCAATGGAGGAAGTGAGAAGGACAAAGGTGCACAAGGAAGTGAACAAGATGAAAGCAAACATGAGGAAATAACAAAAGAAAAATTCAGACACCATGAATAACCAAATTAGAGCAATTCCTCCAAGGGACCATGACATAATTTTAAAGAAGAGTCCTCCTATAAGTAATTAATGTATTTGATAGAAATACAATAAAAAATATGGATGATTAAGACAATAAAGGAATTGGAAAGGAAAATGCAAAGACAGAACCAAAAGTCATATTTGATAGAAATAGAATAAAAAATATAGATGATTAAGACAATAAAGGAATTGGAAAGGAAAATGCAAAGATAGAACCAAAAGTCAGATGAGAGATATATACAATATAGAAAAGATATGGATGAGCTTAAAGAAATGAAGGAGACAATCAGGGAATGTAAAGAAGCAGTAAAAAGTATCAAAAACAGATTAGCCCATGGAGAAGAAAGAACATCAGAGTTAGAAGATAAACTGTTTGAGTTAACACAGGTAGTAATGAGTCAGAAAGGAAGAGAGAGAAAGCAGAGCAGGTGATTTGAGAACTACAAGACACATGAAGCATTCAAACATACAGATAATAGGAATCCTTGAAGGGGAAGAAGATTGTCCTAAAGGTATGGAAGCCCTACTGCAGACTATAAAAAATTAAACCTTCCCAAGTTTTGCTAAGGATACGGACACACTCCTTACAGATAGATATTGAACCCCTGGTCATCTCAACTCTAACAGAACCTCTCCAAGACACATTGCAATGAATCTTTTCAAAGGAAAATGAAGGAGAAACTCCTGCAAGCAACTAGGAATAAGCACCCATTGAACTACAAGAGCAGAGGCATTAGGTTGACAACAGACTTTTCAACTGAAACTTTCTAAGTCAAGAGAACATAGTCATCCACCTTCAACATATGTAAACAAAATAATTTTCAGCCTAGAATCCTGTATCCTGCCAAACTTAACTTCAGAATTGATGAAGAAATCAAATTATTTGCAGATATACAAGCACTAAGGAAATTAGTCATAACAAGACCAGCCCTACAAGAAATAGTTGTACCTATTGTCAGTACTGAACACCACAATTGACCACCACCATAGAAAACATCTAGAAGACAAAGGCCAAAACTTAGATTCCACAATGGCACAAAGGATTAAACTACACCAGAAACTACCTCATAGTAAGATGAATAGAATTCTACACAACTATTGATACTTTCAATAAATGTCAATATATTGAATTCCCCACTGAAGAGGCACAGGCTGAGAAATTACAAGCCATCCATATGCTATCTCCAGGAGAAACACCTCACCCTGAAGGACAAATCCAGACTCAGGGTTAAGGGATGGAAAACAGTGTATCAAGCAAAGGGAAATCAGAAGAAAAGAAGGTTTGCAATCTTACTCTCAGATAAAGTGGATTCAAAGCTACTTTAGTTAAGAAAGACAAAGATGAACACTTCATACTGATCAAAGGAACAATACAACAAGAAGACATCTCAATACTAAACATTTATGCACCTAACGTAAATGCTCCCAGATTTATGAAACAGATCTTGGCAGGTCTGAGCTATATGATATCCCTTAACAACTTAATAGTCAGAGACTTCAACACTCCTCTGACAGAACTGGACAGATCCTCTAAACTGAAAATAAACTAGGATAAAAAGGACTTAAACATGGCCCTAGATTAAATGGGATTAATAGACATATACAGAACACACCATCCCAAAGTAAAAGAATATACTTTTTTCCTCGTCAGCTCATCATGGCACATACTCCTGAGTAGATTACATCCTAGAACACAAATAAAACCTCAACAAAATTAAAGGAATAGACATTATGCCGTGTCTCTTCTCAGACCACAAGGATATAATCCTGAAACTCAACTCCAATAAAATTGTTCGCCCACACACAAACTCTTGGGAACTAAACAACCTTACCCTGAATGATAGTTGGGTTCAGGAAAAGATTAAAGATGGATTTGTTTATTTCCTCAAAAACAACACAAATGAAGGTCCAAGTTACTAAAACCTCTGGGATATAGCAAAAGCAGTCCTGAGAATAAAATTTATCACTCTAGATACCTACCTTTGAAAAACAGAAAGTGAAGACATCAGCACACTCACAAACCACCTTTTGGAATTGAAAAAAGAATGATCTAACCCTTAACCAAGCAGAAGAAAAGAAATAACTAAAATTAAAACAGAGATTAATGAATTTGAACACAAAAAATCATTCAGAAAATTAACGATACAAGAAGTTGATTGTTTGATAAATTAAACAAAATAGATAAACATTTGACCAGACTAACTACAAACAAGGAAGTAAAATCTCTAGTAACCTCAATCAGAAATGATAAAGGGCAACAGCTAAATGATAATGATAAAGCAACAGATACTACAGAGATACAAGAGATTATCTCTGATTACTGCAAGAAACTCCATGCCCAGAAATTTGACAATGTAGAGGAAATGGATTAATACTTGGAATTACACTCCCTCATTAGACTTAATCAAGATGAAATAGATCTACTGAGCAGACCAATTTCAAGCACTGAGATTAAAGAAACAATAAAAAATCTCCCAACAAAAAATACCCTGGTCCAGATGACTTCACACAAAATTCTATTGAAACTTCAAAGAAGAGCTTATACCCATACTACAGAAATTATTCCAACGTTTTCTACAAAGCAAACATCACTCTGATACCAAAACCAGGAAAAGACCTAACTAAAAAAGATAACTACAGACAAATTTCACTAATGAATATAGATGTAAAGAGTCTCAATAAAATCCTACCAAATAGATTACAGCTTATCATTTTAAAAGTAATAAATCATAATCAAGTAGGATTCATCCCAGGGACACAAGGCTGGTTTAACATATGCAAATCCATAAACATAACTCACCATATCAACAGAAGCAAAAACAAAGACCTTATGATCCTCTCAATAGATGCAGAAATGGCATTCAATAAAATTCAACATCTTTTCCTAATTAGAACACTGAAGAATATAGGTATTGTCAGCACATTTCTTAACCTGATCAAAGTCATCTATGACAAACCCACAGCTTATATTAAACTAAATAGAGTGAAATTGAAACCTTTTCCACTTAGGACTGGAACAAGACAAGGGTGTTCTCTATCACCACTACTATTCAACATAGTGCTGGCAGTTCTAGAGAATACAATCAGGCAAGAGAAGAAAATTAAAGGCATTCAAATGGAGGTACAGGAAGTGAAACTCAACCTCTTTGCCAATGATACGATTTTACACTTAGAGAACCCCAAAGACTTAACCACAAGACTCCTGAAAGTGATCAAAGTATACATTAATGTTTCATGATATAAAATCAATGTCACAAATCAGAAGCATTTGTATATGCCAATAACAGCCAAAATGAGAAGGAACTCAAAGACAAAATACTCTTTTCGGTACCTTCAAAAAAATGAAATACCTAGGAGTACACCTCACAAAAGAGGTGAATGACCTTCATAAAGAAAACTAGGAACCCCTAATAAAAGAAATAGAAGATATTAACAATTGAAAGAACATACCATGCTTATGGCTGGGAATAATCAATGTTGTTAAAATGTCTATACTTCCCAAAGCAATCTACAGATTCAATGCTACCCCTATTAAAATACCAAGATCATTTTCAACACCTGGAAAAAATAATTCTTCATTAGTATGAAACCAGAAAAAGACCCATGTAGCCAAGGCAATTCTTCATAATAAAAACAAAGCCAGGGGCATCAGCCTACCAGACTTTAAACTGTACTACAAGGATTAAAACAGTGTAGTATTGGCACAAAAATAGAGACATAGACATTTGGAAAAGAACAGAAAACCAGGAGATGAAACAAACATCTTACAGTCACCTAATCTTCAATGAATCAAATAAGAGCATACAATGAAGGAAAAGAATCCCTATTCAATAAAGGGTGCTGGGAGAACTGGATATCCACATGTAAAAGACTGAAACTGGACCCGCACCATTCTTCACTCACAAAAATTGATTCAAGATGGATAAAAGACCTAAATCTAACACACTAAACAATAAAAATCCTCAAAGAAAGTGTAGAGGAGACACTGGAAGTTATTGGCATGGGAAGGACTTTATGAGGAAGACTTCCTTGGCAATTGCAACAATAAAAAAAAATGGGACATAATGAAACTGAAAAGCTTCTGTACAGCTAAGGCAACAAAAACCAAAGCAAACAGGCAACCTACACATTGGGAAAGGACATTTTCATATATTGATTCAAACAAAAGTTTGATAACTAGGATCTGTAAACAAATCAAATTAATAAACATAAAAAGAGCCAATAATCCCTTATATCAATGGACAAGAGAGATGAATAGAATTATCTCTAAAGAAAACAAATGAATGGGTAACAAACATGAAGAAATTCTAATTATTTCTAATTATTAGAGAAATGCAAATCAAAACCATCCTGAGATGTCATTTAACCCCAGTGAGAATGGCCCACATCACAAAGTCTCAAAACTGCTGATGCTGGCATGGATGTGGAAATAAAGGAATACTTTTACACTACTGGTGTAACTGTAAACTAATACAACATTTTTTTGGAAAGCAGTATGGAGAACGCTCAAAGAACTCAAGCTAGACATCCTATTTGATCCTACAATCCCATTGCTGGGCATCCACCCAGAAGAAAAAAAAATACTTTTACTACAGGGACATTTGCTTTAGACTGTTTATTGCAGCTCAATTTACAATTGCCAAAATGTGGAAACAACCCAAATGCCCACCAACCCAGAAATGGATTAACAAACTCTCATATATGTATACCATGGAATAGTATTCAGTCACCAAAAAGATGGAAACTTTACATCATTTTTATTAACCTGGATGGAAATGGAAATAATTATTCTAGTAAAGCATCAGAAGAATGGAGAAGCAAGAAATCAAAGTACTCAATTCTCATATGAGGAGAATTAAGGTCCTAGTACACAGTGAGGGTAAGGGATGGGGAGAGCTGAGAAAGGGAAGTAAGGATGGAGTGGGAGGACAAGGGTTGTGGTACAACTTTTTAGGACAGGACAGAATTATAAGAAGGTCCTTATCTAACAAAAGCAATAAATGTAACCTGGTTCTGCATACCCTCAATGAATCTACAGGTAGCTGCAGAAGAACTTCGCCTCTGAAGATAAGGACAAACTTTACACTGAGCTAAAATAACCTTGAAAAGCAAAAGGAAAGAAAAGCTCTGTAAGTAGTAACAATATCCTGATTTCTAACATCTGCAGCCACAACTATGTAGCTGTTACAATACTGAAGTTAAAAAAAAAAAGGGCTATAAAAGAGTTTGGAAAAAACTGTTCCCCGGGAACTCAGCATTTCACAATTTGAGGCACCAGTGTTCTCATTGGGTATTGAAGGTTTCTTCCTTGATATTGTTGGTGTAAGTTGTTTTAATTCACCGTTTTCCTCTAGCATTTTAGTTCCCTGACTGGGAAAACGAACAGGCAGATTGGGCCAAGAGACTCTGGGGGCTTCCCCATGCCAGGTATAGCACCCCTTGAGGCAACTCCCCAGTACCGTGACTAACACTGTTCTCTAAGAGTTCTCCCCTGCAGATTACATGTACGGGGGCCCTGGAAGAATGACAAGGAGGTCCCACAGTGGTCCTCTGTGGCCTCTGAACATACGGGGGAAGAGCATGTCTGAATTTAGGTAAGAACAAGATTAAAAAGGTGTAAGGTGGTGCCTGTGGCTCAAAGGAGTAGGGCATGCCAACCCCATATACCAGAGGTGGTGGGTTCAAAGTAAAGCCCAATACAAGGAGTGGAAGAGGAGTTTCATCACCTCCTTAAGGCAGGAGCCTCAGTAAAAATTGACAGGAAAAGGAATTGACCTCCATGCATCAGGGGGCCGTAGTCAGAGAGGCAAATTGACCTCCATGAGGCAGGGGCCCTCAGTAAGAGGCGCAAAAATAAACAGGAGGAGGGAGGTGGGGCACGATGGCAGACAGGACGGATGTCTAGTGCAACTCTCTCAAATCTTCAGGTGAGAGAGAGGCTGGCTGGATCTTCCCCTGCATGGAGTGTTGGTGTGGACAGGCGGCTAGGGGTGTACAGTGAGATGCTAGATTGCTGAACTTAAAATGTAACCAGGAGTCATGGAATCTGCTAGTGAAATTTTCCTGCCACTATTGAAGCAGCACCAGTGGTGGCAACCACAAACCACTCCCCCACAGAGAACCACAGTTCCCAGTTCATGGGGAAACTAGGTGTTTTGTGGAAAGATCAGTGGGGTGTGGACTCCTGAGCGGAATTTCATGACCAGAAAGGGGTGCATTTAGAGCAGGAGGGGCTAGACAGCCTGATAGAAAATTAAGGGAAAAGGATTCCACCCAGGAACAGACACATTTGGAAATGGTGACCTGCCATGGGCATCTTTCTTCAGAACAGCAGATGTGAATGAATGGACTTGATCATTCCTGGCAGGGAATATTGGTGTAGACTGGAAGTTTAGGGTGTGCAGCAAACAGGGGGATTGCAGGATTCAAAAGTGTAATTTGAGCCGTGGACACTGACGGAAAAATCTCTGCACTGCTACTGAAAGGGCAGGCACTAGGGCAACCAGCCCATCCCCCACAGAAGATTGCAAGTCCCAGTTCTCTGGGAAACTAGGCACTGAGTGGAGAAATTGGTGAAGTGTGGACTACTGAGCCGAATCTGGAGGTCAGATAGGGGTGCCATTTGGAATAGGTCAGCGGAGGTTAGGAAGTCAGTTGGAAAACTGACATATTTTGAAATCAAAAATGGCGATGACAGGCAACTCCTTCTACGAACCAGGTACAGCAGTAACCATGGTAATAAAGTAAAACATGAATTAAGTATAAGCCTGGGATCAACTCACAGCGCCACCTAGTGTCCAGTAAGTATATTGCAATATAAATAAATTCCTACTAAAGTTGACCCCTACGTCCTTCCTATAGTTGTATTATATATATACACACACATATACATATGAATAATGTTTAGGGGATTGGTGCCTTTTTTTCTTTCTTTTTTTTCACCCTTTTCCTGTCAGAGTTATTGTTAATTTTTTTTCAATTTTTTTAATTTTTTTTCTTTTTTTTATTAATAATATATATACATATGTTCTTCTCTTCCTCTTCCTCCCTTCTTATGGTTGCTGAGAGTGCTTACATCAGATTTTTATAGTTTATAGTTTTTTTGTTTTTTTTTATTATCTTTATCATTAAATCATAGTTGTGTACAATAGTGCAATCAAGGGGTACAATGTGCTGGTTTCATATACAATCTTATCTATTTTAATCAAACTGATTAACAAGCCTTCCTGGCAATTTCTCCATTATTATATGAAGATATTTGTATTCTGCATTTAGCAAGGTTCGCCTATACCCTTCTAAGATGCACCATAGGTGTGGACCCACCAATTGCTCTCCCTCCGCCCCAACCTCCCCTCTCCTCTCCCTACCCTTGCCCCTTTCCCTGTACTCTTGTGTTATAGTTGGGTTATACCATTCATATGACAGCTATAAATTAGCTTCATAGAAGGACTGAGTACATTGGATACAATTTCCTCCATTCTTGAGATACTTTGCTAAGAAGAATAATTTCCAGCTCCATCCCTGTAAACAAGAAAGAGTAAAAGTCTCCATCTTTCTTTAAGGTTGCATAATATTCCATGGTATACATGTACCACAATTTATTAATCCTTTTGTGGATCGATGGGCACTTAGGTTTCTTCCATGACTTAGCAATTATGAATTGGGCTGCAATGAACATTCTGGTACAGATGTCTTTGTTATAACGTGATTTTTTGGTCTTCTGGGTACATACCTAGGAAAGGAATTATAGGATCAAATGGCAGGTCAATTTTTAGATCTCTAAGTACTCTCCAAACATCCTTCCAAAAGGAATGTACGAGTGTGCATCCCCAACAGCAATGTAGAAGTGTTCCCTTTTCTCCACATCCACGCCATCATCTCTGGTTTTGGGATTTTGTTATGTGGGCTAATCTTACTGGAGCTAGGTGATATCTGAAAGTAGTTTTGATTTGCATTTCTCTGATGATTAAAGATGGTGATCATTTTTTCATGTGTCTGTAGGCTGTGCACCTGTCTTCTTTAGTGAAGTCTCTCTTCAAGTCTTTTGCCCATCCTGAGATGAGATCACTTGTTCTTTCCTTGCTAATATGTTTGAGTTCTCTGTGGATTCTGGTTATTAAAACTTTGATGGAGGCATAACCTGCAAATATTTTCTCCCATTCTGAGGGCTGTCTGCTTGCTAAATGTACTATGCTCTTGGCTGTACAGAAGCTTTTTAATTTGATCAGGTCCAAGTAGTGTATCTTTGATACTGCTTCAATTGCCTGGGGAGACCTCCTCATAAAATATTCACCCAAGCCGATTCCTTTAAGAGTTTTCCGTGCACTTTCTTCTAGAATTTTTATAGTGTCATGTCTTCAGTTGAAGTCTTTAATCCAGAGAGAGTCTATCTTTGTTAATGGTGAGAGGTGTGGGTTTAGTTTCAGCCTCTTACACATTGCTAGCTAGTTCACCCAGCACCATTTGTTAAATAGAGAGTCTTCTCCCCACTGAATGTTTTTAGTTGGCTTGTCAAAGATCAAGTAACAGTAAGTAGCTGGATTCATCTCTGGGTTCTCCATTCTGTTCCAAATATCTTCCTCTCTGTTTTTGTGCCACTACCATGCTGTTTTGATCACTATCGATTTATAGTACAGTCTCAGGTCTGGAAGTGTGATTCCTCCTGCTTTTTTTTTATTTCTGAGTAATGTCTTGACTATTCGAGGTTTTTTTCTGATTCCATATAAAACGAGGTATCATATTTTCAAGATCTTTAAAGTATGACAATGGAGCTTTCATAGGAATTGCATTAAAATTATGTATTGCTTTGGGTAGTATAGACATTTTAACAATATTGATTCTTCCCAGCCATGAGCATGTTTTTTTTTTCCATTTGTTAACATTTTCAACTATTACTTTTCTTAAAGTTTCATAGTTCTCTTTATAAAGATCTTTCACATCCTTCGTTAGGTAACTCCCAAATATTTCATCTTCTTTGGCACTACTGTCAAAGGAATAGAGTCCTTGACTTTTTTTTTTTTACCTTGGGTATTGTTGGTGCATATAAAGGCTTCAAATTTATGGGTTTTGATTTTGTAGCCTGAGACGCTGCTGTATTCCTTGATCACTTCTAAAAGTTTTGTAGTAGAATCCCTGGTGTTTTCCAGATATACAATCATATCTGTGAAGAGTGAAAATTTGATCTCTTCTGACCCTATGTGGATACCCTTGATTGCCTTTCCTTCCCTAATTGCAATGGCTAAAACTTCCATTACAATGTTGAAGAGCAGAGGACATAATGGGCAACCTTGCCTAGTTCATGATCTAAGTGGTAATGACTTCAATTTAACTCCACTCAATATGATATTGGCTGTGGTTTTGCTGTAGATGGCCTCTATTAGTTTAAGAAATGTCCCTTCTATACCTTTTTTTTTTTTAAGTGTTCCAATCATGAAGGGATGCTGGATAATGTCAGAAGCTTTTTCAGCATCAATTGAGAGATTTATATGGTCTTTATTTTTTAATTTGTTTATGTGCTGAATTACATTTAGATTTATGTATATTGAACCAGCCTTGAGATCCTGGGATAAAGCTCACTTGGTCATGGTGTATAATTTGTTTGATATGTCGCTGGATTCTGTTTGCTAGGATCTTGTTGAATATTTTTGCATCAATATTCATTAGCTATATTGGTCTATAATTTTCTTTTCTTGTTGGGTCTTTCCCTGGTTTAGGAATCAAGGTGATGTTTGCATCATAGAATGTATTGGGTAGTATTTCTACTTCTTCTATATTTTGGAAGAGGTTTAGTAATACAGGTACTAGTTCCTCTGTAAAGGTTTGGTAGAATTCTGACGTGAAGCCATCTGGTCCTGGGCTTTTCTTTTTAGGGAGATTTTGTATAGTTGATGCTATTTCAGTACTTGATATAGGCCTGTTCAACATTTCCACTTGGTTCTGGCTATGTCTTGGTGGGTAACGTGCTTCCATGTATTGGTCAATTTCCTTCAGATTTTCATATTTCTGAGAGTACAGTTTCTTGTAGTATTCATTGAGGATTTTTTTGATTTCTGAGGCATCTGTTGTTATTTCGTCTTTACTATTTCTGATTGAAGAAATTAGAGATTTTACTCTTTTTTTCCTGGTTAAGTTAGCCAAAGGTTTATCTATCTTATTGACCTTTTCAAAAAAACCAACGTTTTGATTTATTGATCTGTTCCATAATTCGTTTGTTTTCAATTTCTTTTAATTCTCCTCTAATTTTGGTTATTTCTTTTCTTCTGTTGGGTTTAGGGTTGGAAAGTTCTTCCTTCTCCAGTTGCTTGAGATGTCCCATTAAGTTGTTAACTTCCTCCCTTTCTGTTTTCTTGAGGAAGGCTTGCAGTTCTATAAATTTCCCTCTTAGGACTGCCTTTGCTGTATCCCAGAGGTTCTGATAATTCGTGTCTTCATTGTCATTTTGTTCCAAAAATCTGGTAATTTCCTTCTTAATCTCATCTATGACCCATCTATCCTTCAGCATAAGATTATTTAACTTCCATGTTTTTGTATGAGTTTGCAGATTCCTGTTATTGTTAAGTTCAACTTTACCCTCTAAGTTATTTTGATGAGCATTACCCTAAATCTAATTAATCTAGGCTTATTTCAAGGAAAAAACTCATTAATCTCTTTTTTTGTTTTTCGGTTGCTTCGTCTATCCTCCACAGGTATATATAACAGAGGGTAACCTCCTCTATGATATGTAGTTTTGAAAGGTTATTGCATAAAAAGCAGTTCAAAGTATTAGAATCATGAAGTATTAGAATCACAAAGCAGTTAAAATTATACCTAAAATAGGTTTCTTTTATAAGATATTCACTTATATTTAATTGAAAGCTATCACTATAAGCCTTTATTTAAATCAAAAACTCACTTTACTCAACATAATCTACAATATCTCATAATTTGAGCAGCTTTTTAAAAAATCTTATCTGGAGGTCTTAATGTGAAAATCTACCTTCTTAGTTTCTATTTTGGAAAAAAAACAAAAAACTTTGAACACACAGCTTCAAAAGAATTTGTAGTTTCAAGTCAAGGAAAAAATGAAGAAGCAACAAGGTGAAAATCAGTCATAAAAGTTTAGAAAGGTCAAGAATGGTTAATTACAGAAGGACTAAGTAGTCCATTAAATAAGGCATAGGAGATGGGAGCTGGTGCCACTAAAACCCCAGGACAAAAACCTTCAAAGATTTTCTTCCACGTGATACTTTGAAAATTTTAAATTTAGTAGTCATTAATTATTAATTAAAATTAAAAAAAAAAAGAGGAAGCTCTGCTGTGTAAACTATGTCAGTCAAATATTTCTTCTTCCTTTATTAATAGAAACAATAAAAATTAGGTATTAAGATGTGACAAAATATATGCTGTTCGTGTTATGTTCCTGGGGGTTCTCATGCCCTTCTGTATATAGCTTTGGCTACCTGGGTCCCGATTTTGTCATGTTGAATCTAAAGCTTTTGCTATTCTTTCTACTTTACAAAAGAAACTGCCTTTGAAGCTATCTTTTTTTCTTTACTCTGAGGCTATGAATGATGATAGACGGAGAAGTATGAAATCCTTGACTTTTGGCAAGAAGAGGTGATTGGTGTGATAAGGTGTGATTATTCATTTTAAGGTGTGATTATTAGCAGAAAAATGCTCCTTAGAATGTTTCCTTAATCCCATTAGGTTTTTTTTGACTACTTTCTGCAGTTTGGCACTTCATCTTGGTAAGTGAGCTCATAAAAAAACCTAATTTTCGGATTATCAGAATTTTTATTCCTATATGATTTTCAAGAAAACACTTATTTCATATAGGGATATGGTTTGGGGGAAGGATAGGGTTTTTGTTGGACAATACCTTGGCATTTTCTATAAAATCTTCATTATTACTAATAGTCAATCCACATACACATATGCTGTATATTTTCAGCAACAAGAAACCAAGAACTTCTGTTATTTTAATGCATTACTCACTGTGCTAAATGTGTTCAAATAGAACCAATTTCTTATACTCCCAATTAATCCTTATTATAAAAATATCCCCATTGTTACAAGAAAGGAAGAACACAAAACAGTAACTGAGAGAAATATTCTCCAAAATAGTGAAAATTTAAGTCCTCAGGAAAAAAAGGGATTATGAATAGTTATTCTACTGTACTACCTGAATGGTACACTCTTTTCACCCTTTAACACAATCTTACACAAGATAAGTTTTTGGCATTGGTGGCAGAATCACATTTCTTTCATTGTGCATCACTGTAAAAACTGAAAAACATTCGAAACCTTGAGCTTTATTAATCAAGACAAATTTATTATGCCATAGCCAAAATAAAGCATTTTAAAATTCACTATATGCTCCTTGGTTGCAAGCATGTAACCAAGTTAATGCTTCTGAAGCATTATTTTTGACTAAAATAATTATCTTAGAGTTATGCTTTCTTTGAAGATTGAGGTTAAACATTTAGTGCACATTGATATGAATACATATGAGACCCAGATAGGAGTTAGCTTCACCTTCCCCTGACATCTGCAAAGATGTTTTATTTCTACTACACCAATGAATATGCAAGATTTGTAGAAGTAAATTTTATCACAAGTTTATCATATTTTCTTATCAGTTGATAGGAAATTATGTGATAAATAAATTTTTGCACTAATTTTAGTGATTAGTCTTTGTTGCTTATTAAATTAGTTTGTATTGCTTATTCATAACTTATTGATTGATTTCATAACTATAAATTACTTTAGTAGTTTTACTTCATGTTTCAAAATTATTTATTATTAACAAAGCTAACATGCATTGGGAAAATATTTGTATGTGCTTTGGCCAATGTGTCAGTGTAGTAGAAGGAGGCACTTTAGTTTTCTCACAAGCCCTACTTGCTATTTTTTTTTTGAGTTTAGAAAAATGATAGTTGTTTATTATAAATGGTAAATTTAAAATACTTTTTGATTTTGTATTCTGAGCCATTATGCTGTTTGTGTGGCAAATGGTGTAACAAGATCTTTAAGGAATAACATTTGAGTAATACATTCATGCTATTTGCTAATGGTAGAGTTAGTGACAATTTTTTACCATGTTGCAGACTTCATTCAAGATTTGTTGATTCATATATATCCCACCATTTTAAAGACATACCATCTTCAATGACATGAAGTTCAAAAGTATGTGAGATTTCAAGATTAAAATAGTCTCACAAATGTTATCTTGTTTTATCACATAAAATGTATGAAAGCATTCCCAACACTATGATTCCTACCTTTGGCTAGAAAAAGCAAAAATAAGAAAGTTTTTAAGTCCCAAGGAAAGCCATTCCACTCCAGGAATCCACACACTGTTACATGGTGGATCCTAAGTATATTTCCCATTTCTCCTAGTTCTCTTCTCTGTATTCTTGTTACAGAAATCTAATTACTTTCTAAAATTATAATTATCTACCTATATTTCTTTAATAGAGATAGTCTACCCTTCTAATTTTCCAAAATTCACTGAGCAGAAAATAAGTATATCATTTCTTTCACTGTTGATGATATATTTTATTGCAGGTAGTCTAAGATCACATACATTCTTTGCAACTATGTCATTTTTTTTGCCTTCTCTTTATTAATTCATTTTTGACTCTCCTATTAGTAAGCTTCTTTTAAAGCACTGAATTCCATTCCAAATCTAGGCTGCTTTAGTGCTTTGCATTGTTAAGGGGTAGGGTGTAATACTATAAGGCCAAACTTATGTTGGTAAATGCATGCATGTTTAAAAATACATATATTTAGTTCAAGATTCCTGATTGTCAAGAGTTCACTTTTTTAGATATCATTTGAATAAACTTTATGGCATTCAAAATTAAATAATAGAAATTGCAGTAAAAAATGAATAGTGTGTATACCTTTGGGATGAAAAGATACTATTTAGAAGTGTATGGAGAGATTCAAATGCTACGGGTAATGTTTTCTTTCTTAAAGTGGGCAATGGCTCTATTAAATCTTCACTTTTCTTTCAAAATTACCATAAGTATTATACATATTCTTTAATATGTAGATGATGGTGTTAAAACATAACTTTAAAAAAACTAAAATTACGACTTTCATGAAAACATAAAAATATGTACAATATTTTATTTAACTCATTAAATAAAGGAAAGATTCAGAAAAATGTTTAGATCAACACAAAAAGCATTTGAGAAAGTGTGTATTTTATAGGAAATTTTTAAAAAGAAGGTTATTACAAGATTGTTGGGTTGTATGTATATATAGTTAATGTCCTATAGGAAAATGAAGCAGAACTTTATTCCATAAGATATTGACAAGACGTGTCACACAGATGTTTAATTTGTCCTCGAATTTTAGGGTAGTACTTTAAAAACATAAAAAAGAATCATTAAAATTAATACATTAAAATAATAAAACTTTTTATATTATACGAAAATGACTTTGGTTCACTCAAAATTATAATTTTAAGTTATCTTGATAATCCATATCTAGTTAAGATTAAGCAAGGTATTTTCTTTTTTAAAAAACTTCCTTGTGGGCGGCTCCTGTGGCTCAGCGAGTAGGGCACAGGCCCCATATACCGAAGGTGGTGGGTTCAAGCCCGGCTTCGGCCAAACTGCAAAACAAAAAAAATAGCCGGGCGCTGTGGCAGGCGCCTGTAGTCCCAGCTACTAGGGAGGCTGAGGCAAGAGAATCGCTTAAGCCCAAGAGCTGGAGGTTGCTGTGAGCAGTGTGACGCCACGGCGCTCTACCCAGGGCGATAAAG
>CAUYON010028190.1:0-57711 GCA_963573935.1 Arctocebus calabarensis
TGCTATAATTGGGTTATAGCCTTCATATGAATGCTATAAATTAGTTTCATAGTAGGGATGTGTACATTGGATACTTTTTCTTCCATTCTTGAGATACTTTGCTAAGAAGAATATGTTCTAGCTCCATCCATGTAAATATGAAAGAGGTAAAGTCTCCATCTTTCTTTAAGGCTGCATAATATTCCGTGATATACACGTATCACAATTTATTAATCCATTTGTGGGTTGATGGGCACTTGGGAATCCACAGAGAACTCAATGTATTAGCAAGAAAAGAACAAGTGATCCCATCTCAGGTTGGCCAAAGGACTGGAAGAGAATCTTCTCTTTCTGTTTTTCAGATGCAGGCATCTAAAGTGATAAATTTTCCTCTCAGACAGCTTTTGCAGTATCCCACAAGTTTTGGTAGCTTGTGTCTTCATTGTTGTTATGCTCGAGGAAGTTAATTATGCCCTCTTATTTCTTCCTGCACCCAACTTTCATTCAACAGAAGGTTGTTTAATTTCCATGTCTTTGTGTGGGGTTGAGCATTTTTGTTGGAGTTGAGTTCCACCTTTAGTGCCTTGTGGTCTGAGAAGATGCAAGGTAAAATTTCAATTATTTTGATTCAGTTGAGGTTTGTTTTGTGTTGTAGGATATGATCAATTTTGGAGAATGTTCAATGCGGTGATGAGAAGAATGTATTCTTCTTTATCTTTGGGATGGAGTTTTCTATATGCATCTATCAAGAGCAGTTGTTCTAGGGTCTCATTTAAGTCCCTTACATATTTGTTTAATTTCTGTTTAGAGGACCTGTCTAGATCTGTAAGAAGAGTGTTAAAGTCCCCTGTTATTATGGTGTTATAGAATATCATATTGCTCAGACTGAGTAAGGTCTGTTTCCAGAATCTGGGAGCATTTAAGTTACATGCATAAATATTTAGAATTGAAATGTCTTCTTGTTATATTTTTCCCTTGACCAACATAAAGTGACCACATTTGTCTTTTTTGACTTTAGTTACTTTAAATCCTTCTGAATATTGTTTGCCTGAAAAAATTGTCTTCCAACCCTCAACTTGAAGTTTTAATTTGTCTTTTGAAGCTAGGTGTGTTTCCTGCAGACAGGAAATGGATGGCTTGTGTATTTTAACCTTCAGCCAATCTATGCCTTTTCAGTGAGGAATTCAAGCCATTAACAATTATTGAAATAATTTATAAGTGTGGTAGTGTTCTATTCATCTTATTTTGTGAGAGTCTATTGCTTACTTTTATCTTTTGCATCAGTGTAGAAGTTAGGGTCTGTCCTTTAATTTCTGAGTTCTTACTTTGCTATTGATCCATTATGATGGTCAGTGTGTAAACCAGATTGAAGTATTTCCTATAGAGCTGGTCTTGTTGTGGACAATTTCCTCAATGTTTGCATATCAATAAATGATTTGATTTCTCTGTCAATTTTAAAGCTTAGCTTAGCAGGATATAGAATTCTGGGCTGGAAATTTTTCTGTTTAAGTAGATTAAAGGTAGATGACCATTGTCTTCTTGCTTCAAAAGTTTCATTAGAGAAGTCTGTGGTCAGCATGATAGATTTGCCCCTGTAGGACAGCTGGTGCTTACTCCTGACAACTTGCAGAATCTTTTTTTGTTTGTTATATCTTGACTTTGGACTGGTTCATCACAATGTATCTTGGAGAAGCTCTGTTAGAGTTGAGGCAACCTGGGATCCAATATCCCTCTGACAGGAGTATGTCACAATCTTTGGTGATTGTGGGGAAATTTTCATTTATAATTTTCTCTAATATGGCTTCTATTCCTCTTGGGCATTCTTTGTCTCCTTCTGGGATACCAATAACTCGTATGTTTGAATGCTTCATAAATTCTCATAATTTTGTCAGTGAATGTTCTATTTTCTCTCTCCTTTTTTCTGCCTCTTTAACTATCTGAGTTATTTCAAGAGCTTTGTCCTCGACTTCTGAGATTCTTTCTTCTGCATGGTCTAATCTGTTGTTGATACTTTCTATTGCATCTTTAAGTTCCCTAATTGATTGCTTCAGTTCCTTCAACTCTACTATATCCTTTCTATATTCTTCATATCATTCATCTCTTATTTGATTCTGTTTTTGGATTTCCCCTTGGTTATTTTACATTTTATGAGCAGTTTCCTTTATTGTTTTCATCATCTGTATTCTAAAATCCCTTTCTGTCATTTGTAACATTCCTATATAGGTGGAATCCTCTGCAGTTGCTACCTCACCATTTTTTGAGGGGATTGCTCTGGACCAGTTTTTCATGCTGCCAGGATTTTTCTGCTGATTCTTCCTCTGAGTGTTTTTTTAATCTGTTTACTTACCCCAATTTTCCTTTCACTTCCTCTTGCTCTATATGTTTCCATGTCTCTGGGCTAGAGTTTCAATGAGTCCTTTTGGTAGAGGACCAGAAGGTTGAGAAGATTAAAGAGCAAGAAGGTAAAAAATATTTTAAAAAAAGAGAAAGGAGAGGGGGTGAGTAACAGGGAATATTGACAAAAAGAAGAGAGGCACAGAAAGAGGGAGACAGGAGCAGTACAGGTGTATAGTAGGGTATTTTGACTCAACCTTTGAAACCCCATCCTCTGGAGGTGACAGATTGGGTGGTTCCCTTAAGCTCAGCAGCTCTTTGCCAACCTGTTCAGACATAGTACCCCACCTCTACCACATAGAGGGGAAAGACAAAAATGCTATAAATCAAACCAAAACAAGCAAACAGAAAACTTTGTGGTATTAAAATTAGGGGAAAAAACCAAATAATAGGGGTAGAAATACTAGCAAAAATGAAGTTCTAATTGTTAAAGAAGGCAACAATGGAAAATTATATTTAAACTAGAAAAATGAAGAAAGAAAAGGGAAAAAAAGAAAAATCTAGAGGGAAAATGTTGAAATTAAAAAACAAAAGAAACAAAATAAAAGCAGTATATATATCTTGCTGAATATTGTTTGGGCAACAGGGGTATGAGATGTTAATCACATTGCTGATACAGGTATACGAGATGGAGACCAGAGGCCTCTACTGATTTCTCAAACCCACAGGGTGGAGAGCCTAAATCTCTCAGCCCACTTCAAAAGCACTTTAAACTGCTCACCTTGGCTAAGCAGAAGCTTTTCCAGAAAAGCACATGTCACTGAGATCAGTCCTGAAGTGGTTGCCCACATACCCAGCATGCCAAAACCAGGCCAAGGCTGTAAGGCATCTCAGTCCCCTCCGTTAGGCTGCTCAGTCACTAGATTACTCACCCAAGGTCTCCCGCTCCATCCTTGCTCTGCAATTCTGAGGGCAGAGCTTGCTGGGGCAGTTCTCCCACAATGACTGCACTGCCGACAGCTGAACACTATTAGCTCCATCTGGTTTGGCCAGACCTCGCATTTTCTTTTCTTTTCTTTTCTTTCTTTCTTTCTTTTTTTTTTAATTGAGACAGAGTATCACTCTATCACCCTTGGTAGAGTGGCATGATACCATAGCACAAAGCAACCTCAAATTCTATGACTTGAGCCCCAGCCTCTGGAGTAGCTGGGACTGGGGAGTGACCACCACAATGCCCCACTAATTTTTCTATTTTAAGTAGCAACAGGGTCTCACTGTTGCTAAGGCTGATCTCAAACTCCTGAGCTCAAGCAATCCTCTCACCTCAGCCTCCCAGAGTGCTAAGATTGCAGGCATAAGCCCTCTGCACTTGACCAGATGTCATATTTTCTTTTCTGATGTTTTCCCTTACTTACTGGAACAAATTTTCCAGTCTTTCCCTGGATATAAATATTTTAAAATGTCTATATTCCACATCTGCATCCTACCATCACATTTGATTGACACTTAAGAGGTATACGGATGTCTAGGCTAGAAACAATTGCCTTGGCTTTGAAGACATTTCTGCTGCTCAGAAGTCAAATTTCACTGTGTTTCCTAATCCTTTGATAGATGATACCTTTGCTCTTCTCTAGAAACTTCTATCATCTTTGCTTTTTATTCCTGGTATTCTGAAATTCCACAGGGATGTGCCTTTGGTGTATACTCATGTGCTGAGCACACAGTGAATATTCTCAGTCTTAATTCTTTCCTATTTATATCTCTTTCAAATGTAGGACCTACTGAATTAATCCTCTGATATTCTTATCATTTATCTCCTATTATCTATGTCTTGGTCTTTTGCTCTACTTTTTGCTTCAGCTTCCAACTTTCTATTTTTTTAAAATTTCCACCATTATATGTTTAATTTCTGAGTTCTTTGTTTCTCTAGTTCTTCTCTAAAATAGAATCTTAGCTTTGTTTCATCAATAAAATGTCTTCTCTCTTCTCCCTGAAAACGTTAATTACAGTGTTTTTAATTACGTCCTTTCTGTTCATTTTACTGCAGTTGTATTTATCAAGTTCACTTCCTTTCCTTTTGGAATTTACTTTGGTCTTTATCAACTGAGAATGGAAGCTTTCCTCAAAAGTCTGGTGATCCCTACACACCCACTGATATTTAAAAGAGAGGCAATAAAAATCTGGCTCAAGTTCTGTGTGAGTATGCATGGCTTTACTGGAAGGTGACTGAGTAGAGATGTGGCTAATTCATTGGAGGTCTTTTCCCTTGGAGTGTCCAATTATTCCTGAGAAGAATCTCCCCATCACTACCTAGGGAGTATATACCTGGCTGCCTGTGTTCTAGGAATTCAGTGGGAGAAGGGGATTAAGACATATGTCCTCTTATTTCATTTTAATACCTGAAGACTGTTCTCTTCTACTCCTGATGTCTTCACTCTGGGTCCCTTCAGACTGAGTTTCTCCCAAGACAAATTTCTTTTGTACAGATCCTGTGCAGGAGCCTCCATCATCTAGTCATATGGGAAAGAACATCTGGGAATAAAACTGCTTATTATGCATGCATTATTCATAAGGTTCAGGGGGTTGTTTGTTTTTGAATTACGATCAGCAGAAATGAACTCAGGGAAATCAGTTTATTAAATAGTGGATAGTTTACTAAATTGTTGGAAAGACTGAAGAACCAGGATCCAAGCCAAGCTTCTAAAATTATGCCTAAAACTATACCACAAAAATATTCCTGATGAGGAAAACTTTACAGAGAGACCCTGCTGCCCTACTAAGCACTAGAGTAGATTATGTAGAATCATTGATCCCACTGCTGTCACCATAAATGCCAGTTCTGAATAAGAAACTTAACCCTAAAACCACATGCCAAATGTTTTCACTAAAATGCTAAGAGACCTCTGCTTCAGAAATAGAAGTCCATATAGATCCTCTTTCTTTATCTCACTTCTGAGTTAAAATATTGCATGGGTCTGATTGGTACAGACAGTCCACATCACTATAGACTAGTTATAAGGGAAGCCAAGAATTAGAGTTAGATTAAGGAAGCAAGACTCATATTAGCACAGTGGTTACAGTGCCACTTGGCGGGTTCAAACCCAGCCCAAGCCACCTAACCAACAACAACAATTGCAACAAAAAATAGCCTGGCAGTGTGGTGGGCACCTGTAGTCCCAGCTACTTGGGAGGCTGAGGTAAGAGAATCGCTTGAGCCCTAGAGTTTGAGGTTGCTGTGAGCTGTGACTCCATTGCACTCTACCGAGGGCAACATAGTGAGATTCTATATCAAAAAAGAAAAAAAAAAAAAAAAGAAATGTCCTTAAACATAGAAAAGCTACTCAAAAATAAACAACCATAAATAAGAAGCTGTGAGATCTAGCCACTACTGAGCTAATTCTTCATATCTTTCTTTAGAAGTATTGGTAGGCTACAATTTTCTTTCCTCTCTTAAAGTCTAAGGCAAAAGTTGGCTTGCTTCTTCCTTGTTTGAATTTCTTTCTCCAAAGCACTTAGTTCCTACTTTCTTGCTCTACCAACCTAGTTACCATTTACCCATCTGATTTCCATCTTCTAAACATTTTTGTTATTTTTAATTTGCTACTGTTTCCTCTTCTGTGCTCTTTGTGCAGATTTTATAACACTTTAGTTCCTTTTTCTCCTTGTAGTGGTGTTCAGGAGGAATCAGAAATAAATGCATGCCATGTTTAACTGGAATAAAAAGTATCTTTGGTATAGTTATAAAGGAGAATATATGTACAAAAGTAATTTGCTGATTACTTTAAAGTGCCAGTAGCCTTTTAAAAGATTTAAAATTTCTGCATGGGCTCAGAGTCATCAAGACTTCCACCCTTACCTCCTGATCATCTTCTACCTAGGTAGGCAGCTAGGTTTGTACATCTTTGTAGAATAGACTTTCCTCCCTGAGAACTGTGTGCATTTTATGAGAAGGGAGGGAGAAAGGGAGGGAGGGAGGGAAGAAGGGAGGAAGGAAGGAAGGAAGGAAGGAAGGAAGGAAGGAAGGAAGGAAGGAAGGAAGGAAGGAAGGAAGGAAGGGGCGGGCAAAGTAAATCTCTCTTTGTTTTAACAATGTAATAGAGAAGGACAACTGTAGTCTCCTACCCTTACAGAAGATTGACTAATGACCTTCTTTTCCAAGAGACATCCCTATTCAATCCATGTAACCTGTGAATGTTTTTCTCACAGAGAAATTAAAAGAAAAGAGACTCTGTAGATGTGATAAATTAAGGGCCTTGCAGCAGAGAGATTATTCTGGATTATCCAGGGGGCTCTAACTGCAATCGTGTGTCATTTTTTAAAGAAGCCAATGAGACATTTAACCACAGAGAAGAAGAAATACAAAGATTGAACAGAGAAAGAAAGATTTCTAAGATGGGGAAAAGGGTCA
Organism: Arctocebus calabarensis; assembly: GCA_963573935.1. Lineage (NCBI taxonomy): Eukaryota > Metazoa > Chordata > Mammalia > Primates > Lorisidae > Arctocebus > Arctocebus calabarensis. The sequence goes on from CAUYON010028190.1 coordinate 6,722, forward strand.
CAATCCAAGGAACCCAATAAATACATCTCCAGAAACTGGAAGGGATAAGGAAATGAATTCTTCTCCAGAGCCTTCAGAGGAAGTACCACCCTGATGGCACCTTGATTTAGATCCATAATAGTTAGCTTCAATTTATGGCCTCCATAAAAGAGGAGACCATAAATTATTACCTATAAGAAAATAAATTTCTGCTGTTTTAACTCACCAAATTTTTTTGCAATTTGTTGTGGTTGCCATAGAAAGCCAATAAAGAACTAAAAGGGTCAGTAATCTCTGAGAATAAAGGCTGTGTGCTGTGGCTCACACCTATAATCCTAGCACTCTGAGAGGCTGAGGAGGGTGGATTGCCTGAGCTCAGGAGTTCAAGACCAGCAAGAGTAAGATCCTGTCTCTAAAAAATAGCCAGGCGTTGTGGAGGATCAATATATAGAGTTCCATTTCTGAAGCAAAATTTTACCACCTTATTTACTAGATTTGGCTGACAAAATGTTAGGGGTGTTTCCAAAGCAGGGAGGCTGAGGCAAGAGAATCACTTTGAGCCCAAGAGTTTGAGGTTGCTGTGAGCTGTGATGCCACGCACTCTGCTGAGGGCAACAAAGTGAAACTCTTGTCTCAAAAAAAAAAAAAAAAAAAAAAAATCTCTGAGAGCAAAACAATGAAGAAGAAGGGTATAAACTCCAGTGGAAAGGGAGCTAAAACAGGAATTAAACATCTTGGGTGTCCTCAAGCCCATGCACTGCCATTTATAATTATGTGACCTTGAGCAAGATACACTCTCAGAGACTCCTTTCCTTACCTGAAAAGTGTGATGATACCCAACTTTAAGAAAAAAAAAAAAGTAGAATTGACATTGATTTGTAAATTTAAAAATACAACTAAAAATGTATAATGATTACTTTTAAGAGACAAGCGTATTTGAAATATTATCATGTGTTCAAACTCAAATATTAAGTACTACAAATATAGGTTACCTTGACATTTGATTTTGAACAACGGAGCCAACAGAATTCATTTGGTAGAACATGGAGCTTGACAATTTAGCTAATAGAAACCTGAGTTCTGTGGAAAAGGTTGATTGATTTTCTTCATTAAAAGCCAAGAATTCCAACCACCTAGGTAACTCATCTGCTCATTCAAAGCTAAATGTTCTTAGCTACAAAAGACTAGACACAGTATGTCACATCTAGTAGCATGGAAAAAAATGAGACTTAACAAAAAATGATTTACTTTAAAAAATTAAACCCACTTGAGTGACATTTTCCCTGTTCAAGACATTTGCAAACATCTCTTTCAGAATTTTTTTCAAAGCCAATTTCATCAGCCAAACATGGAAACCAATAAACAATTTACTAACAATTCAAAGTCGGCCCTTGATTTGGCTCTAAAATGGTGCTCCCTAGCAAAATTTCACCACCTTCTTCACAGGACTTGGCTGTCAAAGCGTTTAGTGTATTTCCCAAAGTAAAATCTATTCTCAAAGGACCAAGATTTGCTAATCACAATTCTTTAAAAAAAAAAAAAAATTTACCCTGAAAGCCATTCCAAAAGAGGAACTCTAAGAGTGTTCCAAATAATGACAAATCACTCCAATGAGTTGATGGTTTCCCTGGGGGACTAGTTGTAAAGGGGACATGCTCAGTTCCCTGCGCAGAGAAGCAGAAAGACTCCAGCAGAAAGGACTCGGGCATCATCAGAGACAGACCAGCCTAGGTTAGGATCCAGCTCTGTCACTCACCTGCTAGGTTCTCTTGGGAGAATCATTTACTGTATTTTGCTGTGTATGATGTGCTCCTTTGTATAATGTGTACCCATGTTCTGGGCTAAACTTTTAGGAAAATGCCCCTCAAACAAGTGGCAGCTTTCAGCCAGGAGGGACACATCTGGGGAGGGCTAATGCTCCCCTGGTAAGCATGCAGATCGATCACTGCCCTCCTGAAGGCTGCCCCTTCCCACCCTCCCGGGAGCCCTTTCCTCCCCACCATGTCTGAGGGCCACAGCTAAGATGGCCACATGCAAGGTCAGTGGGGCAGAAGGTTCTGAGGCCACTTGGCCCACAAGCAGCCAGGCAGGCCCTTTGGGCACCTGTTCTCCTCCATCACATGGCCAGACCTCAGGACTCGGCTCTTTCCCTGCATGCCTGTGGCCTGCCTCACCATCCTCACCACCTTCCCCTCTCCTGGTGACAGTTTTTGGCAGAGGCTACTCCAGCCTGCTCCCTGCAGATCCCAGAGTCTCCTGGACTGGAACCTTGTGTGCCAAACTGGCCCAGGCAGGAAGGGATTGTGGCCCTTAGAGCCCCTGGGCTCTCCCTGCCCCTGAGCCACACTACTTATCTATAATGCTCATCCTTATTTTTCTCTCAAAAATTTGAGCAAAAAGTGCACATTGTACACGGCAAAATACATGGCAATATTCTCTATACCTAAGTTTCCTTTTCCAAAAATAAAAATAATGGTGAATATATTATTTATAGTCCAACCCAGGGCACTTTGGAAAGTGAAAAGGGCCTACTTTTCTAATACAGTCACTCATCACGTAATTACAATGACCCCAGCCAATGATAGGCTCCATGAACATGGGTGGCTTCGTAAGACAGTAGTGAATCTAAAAGATTCCTATGGCTTAGCAGTGTCATCTCTGTCACGAGGTGGCAGGGTAGGGTATTATTGACGTGTTTGGGGTGACACAACCATAAACAAACCAACTGCACTTTGTATCATTATTTTAGAGTGAATCCTTCTACTGACTAAAAAAAGTCAATTGTAAAACATCCTAAGGCAGGTCCTTCAGGAAGTATTCCAGAAGAAGGCACTGTTACCATTGGAAATGACAGCTGCGTGCGTGTTACTGTCCCCATACTCCTTACAGCAGGAAAGATGTAGAGGTAAAAGACAGTGATATTGACGATCCTGACCCCTTGTAGGCCTCGCTAGTGAGGCCTGTTTCTTTTACACACACAGTCTTTTTTTTTAAATAGAAAAAAGCTTATAGAATAAAGTTATAAAGGAAATATTTCTGCGCTAAATGTTATTACGGCACAGTCAAAAATTTTTAAAGAATTAAAAAGCTTTTAAAAAGTTAGTTAGCTAACACTAATTTATTATTGAAGAAAGAAAATATTATTTTATAAATGTAGTTCAGCCTACACAGTGTTTGTAAAGTCTACAGTAGTAGACATAGGGAAGTTCTCGGCCTCCACATTCACTCCCCACCGACACAGAGCAATTCGCAGTCCTGCAAGCTCCACGCATGGTACATGCCCTATCCAATTGCACCATTTTCTATCTCTTACACCATATTTTTTACCATGCCTTTTCTATATTTAGTGATGTTTAGATACAGAAATGCTTCCTGTTGTGTTGCCTCAGTATTCAGTGTTGCAACATGCTGTACGGATTCGTAGCCTAAGAGCGGTAAGCGATGCCATCCAACTTAGTGTGTGGCAGATGGCACCATCTGGGTTTGTGCAGGTACTCTGTGATGATCTCCCAATGATGCAGTGAAATCACTGGAGGATGCTTTTCTTGGAAGCTATCTGAGATGCACGGCTGTACTCATATCAAGATGAGCATACATGAATGGACTATCACAGGCAAGCCAAGATACCTGGTCATCCTAACACCTCACTCCCTATAGGTCTTTGTGAGAATTAAATAATACAATGACTTCATGGGGTGTGATTAATAGCCCTATAGAATTCATACCAGGTTAAAAAATGGAGTCACCTGTTGATGATACCTGTTTGCTCCATTAGTCTTGTTTTCATCACCTTGTATTTATTAAATACAAATCTATGCAGGTCTGGTGACGTTGTGTGTCTGGTATGAGAAAGGGGTGTGCATTCACACTGTCATGGCCGGTCCTCCTGCCTCTGTGAGATGTCACCACAGAGCAGCTGATTTCCCTTGGAACCAGGACAGGAAGGGGACAGCACAGGGCTCACTTATCTTTTACTCTGCATCCATGCATTTGGCCACAGTGGAGCTTCCAGATGGGCAGTGGAGCTTCCAGTTGGGCAGATGAGCTTTCAGACAGGGACATCTGACTCCCAAGGAGTTGAACTTTCTCAAAGAAGTCAATTAATCCCAAGTACATCTGTTCCTCCAACAGTATACAGGCACCCAAACTTCCACATTTCACCTTGCCAGTATAAAATCTTCTCTAGAGAAAAAGCTAAGTGCAATCCAAATCCTTTGAGGCTCTTACACCCTTTAAGGCTAATAAATGGTAAATGAGCCCTGTGCTGTCTGCTTCCTGTCCTGTCTACTTCAGGAACAAATATATCCAAGTACCTTAACAGGAAATCCATCTTCTCTGACAAGCTTCCACCCCTAATTAATCCTCTTTTGGATACTTGGGCCTTCCTGAGCAAGTTCTGGCAATTAAACCAACAAACTATAAAGGTAAGGAGTACAGCCTCAGCGTTCAGTCTGCCTGGGTTTGAATCCTGCCACTTATTAGCTATGTGAGCTTGGGCAAGAACCTGAACGTCTCTGTGCCTCAGTTCCCTTATCTATCAAAAGGAAATAATTGCATCTAACTTAGGGAGCTATGATGAAGATCAAAGGAGCTAAATGAGCCAATTTTTGTAAAGTACTTTCACATACGTCTATGTGTTTTGTTAAATTTGGTATTTGTTTTACAATAAAACAGAAACAGGGGTGCAATAATATTAGCTCACATGAGCTAAGTACTCAAGTTGCCTCTATTTTCTGACATCAAATTCCAACACCAATTCTCGAATTCTCTGACACCAGCCAGGTGTCCAACAAATCAATTCAATTCTAACATTACCCCAAGTTATTGTAGACCACTCAGGTTAAGAACTCATGCCTACAAAAGTGTGCCCACAGTGGGTGCAGGTTGGAAATAAGGTTCCTAGACTACTCTCCCTTGGCTTGGCAGACAACAAATTATCATTTTTCAGGTTCGATCGTGTAAAAATAAAATCAACATCTCAGGGTCATTCCCCCACCAAGTCCTTATGCAAGAGAGAAGATAAAATCCTTAGGCACCAGTGAAGAGCTTAATTTTCATTAAGAAAATTCCCTGCTAACCTCCCAGAAGCAAGGACATGCAAATTGTACTTATGTCCAGCACCTAAAACTAAGCTTACCCAATTCCACACTGATGATGAATTACAAATTTGTCTTAGAGGTAACGGAATTAGAGGTGAGACAGAATCAGACACTCCCTACCTACTCAGCAACTTCCACGTTACTGACGCTTCCTTTGCTGCCTTGTTTTGTAGATTTCTTGGGAGTCATGGGAGTGTAACACTTTGCTTCATGGAGCCCCTTCCTTCCTCCTACCGTTTTCCTCCTCTCTGGGCACCTTTAAAACATTGAAGGCACCAACTTCTCCTTTGGAAAAACAGCCACAGCTTGTCTGTAGTTCATGTTTTTCCTAGGTGCATCCTCCAAATCTTGGCTTGATAGATCTCCATTAATTGAGACCTTTGTTTCTGTCATTTACTTGGGTGGACAAGTGGTGACCACAAAGGGATCTCTGCAAAGAGTCTGGCTTGATGAATGTGTAGGGACGTTCCAATCAGTGCTTTTGGTGTCAAGCTAGAGCTCCTTACACTCACCAGTTGAGCAACTTGCTGAAGTTCAAGTTGCTCTCTCCAGAGAGCTCAGTACCCCAACATTTGGATTGAGATCCAAGGTTTATTCTCCCATGGAACTCCTATAGGGGAGTTTTGCTCACTTCTCATAAAGGATGCAAGTTAGTTGCCTCCATGATAACGGAGAACAGGCTCAGCTTGGGGCCTAACTCCAGGTAAGGAGATCGTCTGGGGTTTCGTATTAGAATTTGATACTAAGGGCTAAGATTTACCATCATCTGGCTATAACTTTCTTTGTGCTTAGAAATCTCCACAATATAATAATTATGCCATTGTTCCTTTTTTTTTCTTTCCTGCTTTTGGTATTAATCTTCTCTTACATGAGATTTGACCGACTACCTTATGGAAAACAAGACCTCTAAAATTGACTAAAATCCTCATAGCTGCAGTACACCAGCCATTCAAAGAAAAAGCCAAAACAGTGTACCAAAGAAAAACTTTTTTGAAATATTTTGAAATAGATGCTACAAGATGTCTTTGTAGTTTCTCCACAGACATCTTTTTATACCTCTACAAAATCTCCACTAATATAGCCAAGATTTTCTTTTACCTAAACCAGAAAAGATTAACTGAGAGTCCCATACCTTTAAAAGATGTAAAAGGACATTTACTCTCCTTGAGGATTATTAACTATTAGACTTTATCTGCATAACATGGCCCCCTTTGCTAATTACTTTCTCCCTCACAATCCTGTTTTGTTAGGTATTCATTCTAAAAAATTCTTGTATGTATGTTAAAATTTGATGAAAATGCCTTTTACTCTAATTAATTAAGCTGACACATGTCAGTGATTTTTTTTTTGTTTTTTTTAACCAAACCTTTATGAGGAAAGAGCTTTGTCCCCACTCTGTTCTTCTGTAAACCTTTAGTAGAGAAAAAATCAAGAACCTGCTCAGTGGGCAAAAAAGGTTAAAAAACTACATACATAAGTTTATTTATCAACCAGGGATCCTGAACTCTCTATCTGTTGAGCAGATGGTAAAACTCACTGTTTGTCTATTTTGATTGATGGTAGAAAACGATTTATATGACTGGTGTTAATATAGCAACTTTTAGTATTTGAAATATAAACTCATATTTTTTGATCCTTTCATTCCCTCCCACAGATGGGGATTTCCCTTGTCGCTGTGACTTTCTGCACTGTTTGTCATTTTAAAAAATCCCCGTCATAAAGGGCTTTTGTTGCCTCTATCTTAGCTTATTTCTGTGAGTGTGAAGGGATCTTTGGAATTGCTTCTTCTCTAAAGAAACTGTTAGATAAAATTGCTTCAGAATAAGTACATCTTTGAAAATTAGTAGCCAAAGGGATAGACCTTTCAAACTGAAAGATGGATTTGAGGGACCTCCTATTCTAAAAAAATCTGCCCTTGCGTGTTAGTAAAGAAATGGGATTATAATAGGACACATAATTGTGTTATGGCTAACTTTTAAAATTCTTTTGACAAAATTAAGAAGCAAAATCTGGCCTAAAAGATAAACATCCTTTGTATGATGCCTCTATGGGAATGATAGCAGAGGCCAGTTTACCATGCAGCCTAATGGCTAAAATTCTGTTTTCATCCTAACAGCCTGGGGTCAGTTTCCCAGTAGGGAATAAGTCTCATTTGCCTTCATGTGATTTTTGCCATTTATTTCATGGACAACCTTTAATTTCCTGTATTCTCCTGCCTGTTAGAGGCACAAGTGGCTTTTGGACTTTCATATGGAAATGGTCAACTGAGACATTGAGACCCTACAATGAGACCCATCATCTTTCCACAAAATATGGCTGAACAGAAACATGAGTCACACCTGGTTTATGGCTAAAAAGACTTTCTTTGAGTTGTTTTTGTGGCATTTCTGGATCTTGTTTTTCACCTCTTTGAAGACATCTCTTGCTTCCTTGATTAAGTTACTATCTTAGTTAAAGCTTATTGGTTTCAGTTAGAGGGGTATCTTTAGTTTAAAAGTTCAAAAGCAAAAGCGCCCACTGTTGGTCCCAGATAACATCTGCTGCTTTTAATGACCCAGGCTCCTTAACTCAAAGAAGGTGCCACTTACCCCTCTCTGGGGGGGTCTTCTCTTTTCCTTATGGACTGTAACAGATTCCTTTCAGATACAAAACTGCTTTCTTTTGTATCATGTTACCTGATCTCTTTGGCTTTGGGGACAGCAAGCATTACCATTATTGTGAGAACATTTTAGACCTTGGTATGTGGCATAACTAGGCAAAAATGACCTTGCTGAGGCAGCTGAATGCACCTCAGCAGCTTCTTCTTTCTCTTGGCCTTAGGTAAGAAGGGGTGTGATTTAAACAGTTAAAAAAAAAAATCTTTGTAACAAGTATATTCTGGAGATATTACTAGCTTGGACTGAAGGCTCTGTCTGTCTTTCTGTCTCTCTCTTTTGGGGAGCCTAAGATTCAAGGCTACCTGTTTAAATGAGACTCATCTCCTTATAAAGTCCTCTGGTAAATTTTTGTGATTTTTATGCTGCTTTGGCACCCACTGTTGTCATCATCTAAAGTACCCAAACTCAAAGGGCTTAGATTTTCTCTCTCCATGCTTTAAGATGTTAATTAGTACCCTCTTTCCACTTGATAAAATGAAGATTAAATTGTACTTGGTCCATTCTCATTGGCATGGTTTTATTTTATTTATTTTATTTGCTTTTTTTTTTTTCTTGGCCAGGGGCTAGGTTTGAACCCACAACCTCCTGTATATGAAGCCAGCGTCCTACTCCTTTAAGCCACAGGAGCCGCCCATTGGTATGGTTTTAAACTATCCTTACAAACTGATGAGTTTGCCGTCAGTTTTAAAGATTTTAAAGCTCTTTGCTAGAGTTTTAAAATCAAGGCTGTAGACTTCTTATATGTGTCATAAATTAGTAAACAAGCCCAAAGGCTTATTTAGTTCACATGGATTTAGTAATCTTCCATGAATAAAGAGTTTTAATTAGTAAGGTCAGGCATAGTGACTCATGCCTACAATACTAACACTCTGGGCAACTAAAGAAGGTGGATCACTTGAGCTCTGGAGCTAGAGACCAGCCTGAGCAAGCGTGAGACCCCATCTTTACTAAAAATAGAAGAACAAATTAGCCAGGCATTATGGTACCAGTAGTCCCAGCTATCTGGCTACTCTGGAGGCTGAGGCAGGAGGAGGGCTTGAACCCAGGAGTTTGAGGTTACTGTGAGTTAGAGTATATCACTGCACTCTACACTGGGGCAACAGAGTAAGACTCTATCTAAAAACAAACCCAAAAAATAGTAAAATAAAATAAAAAGATCGTCAAAATTTAATGAACTTGTTGATTTAAAAACATGTCTATCTCTGCTAGATGTTTTAAGATCATAAAACTGCTATTTCTATATTACATACATTTTTTGAAACAGAATCTCGCTCTATCACCCTGACTACAGTGCAGTGAAGTCATCACAGCTCACTGCAGCCTCAAACTCCTGGGCTCAAGTGATCCTCCTACCTCAACTTCCCAAGTAGCTAGGACTATAGTTGTACACTAGCACACCTGGCTAAATTTTCTAATTTTTGTAGAGACGGGGTCTCAGTCTTGCGCAGAGTGGTCTGGAACTCTTGACCTCAGGCAGTTCTTCCAGAGTGCTAGGATTATAGATGTGAGCTACCACGCCCAGACATGCTTCCATAATATTTTTAATATTTCGTTAGCTTGATTGTGAACTGTGAATGGAATTTGTATAGTTTCAAAGTTCTTTTTAAAATTTAAAATCTTTTTTTTATTAAATCATAGCTGTGTATATTAATGCAATCATAGGGTACAATATGCTGGTTTTATATACAAATTGAAATATTTTCACCAAACTGGTTAACATAGCCTTCATGGCATTTTTTTAGTTATTGTGTTCAGACATTTATATTCTATATTTAGTAAGTTTCACCTTTACCCTTCTAAGATGCACCATAAGCGTGGACCGACCAATGATTCTCCCTCCATCCTAAAGTCATGTTATTTTACATTGAAAAAGATAATCATGATGTCTGAGTCATTTATAAGTAAGTTAAAATACCAAAATATTGTTTATTAGACATAAGTTTAAGCTTATATACTTTGACATCTTATTTTTATATAATATTGAAAGTTAAATATATTTAGCTATACTAATAAAATTGGGGGTGGATAACAGTTCAAAGTTCTTTTAACATCCTCAGTTTTTTATTAAAAATAAGGCTACTAAGAGTTAACTCTGTAATTATATATGTAATTAAAACTACCAGATATATGAGAAATGAATTGTTTCTCTATACAAAATATGAAGAAAAATAGATGTGGGTTTTTTGTGGAAAAAAAATTTTTTTCGAAGACATAGAAATGTGGCTTTTGGAAAAACTACCTAATTTAAAAGTTTTAAAAATAGTTTTAAATAAATAAAATTGAATGAATATAAAAATTTTTTATAAGGTAAATTTTGTTTTTAATTTTTAAAGCCTTTGAATTTATTTTGATTAAATAAATGGCTATTTTATAGTAACCTGTGATCCTATTTTATGGCAATGAATGTTTTAAAACTTTGATCTTTAATACTCTCCAGAATCAGAATTTTAAATTGTCTTTCTGATGTCAATCTACCTTTTTAAATATCAGGGCCACTGAAAAATCTAAGAAAGATGCATTTAGCTCATTTGGTATGTTAAAACCACACAAGAAACATTTTCAAATATAAAATGGTGTTTAACTTTCATTGGGTTACATGGATATAAACATGTTATTAATATGTGTTCTAAAATTATATAAAATTTTGATATGCTTTGGTATATGTTATCTATAATAATTATGGTTATTATGTGAAATTGTTATATGCCACAAAAATAACCAAATTTCTTTGTCAATTGTCTCTTTAACTATAGCTATTCTAAGATTTTTTTTTGTCATCCACAGACAATTACTATTTAACTTGAATTCTTCTTAAAAAGCAGTTTTTCTGCTAACTTTAGAAAACATTCAATTTGGACTGAATCCTACATTCTTTACTGGCTACAAATCTCTAAATAATGTTTCCAAACTCTTCTTCTATGTTTATTACTTGGACTCAATGAAATTTCCACCACCCTTTTTTCCTGAGGCCCTACAAGCGCATCTTGTAACATATCCAGGATAAAATGTTCCAAATATTAACATTTGCTCTTTGTATGAAAGCCACTTTAACTGGATACACTTCAAGTTTAACGTCTAGACACCTTGGCTTTGGACTCTAATGAAACTGGCTGACTTTAGTAAAAAAAACACTGAAGTGTTCATGAGGATGGCTAACCCAACCTCCGGGAGAATAAGAATGAATCACAGGGGACCAAACTAGTTTCTTGACCATTAGTGTAAAACATTGCTAATTATTTTAAGTTTTATTTTCCAGATGTCCCACCTTTTTAGACCAAACCAATGTATGTTTTCCATGTATTGATTTATGACCTCTCCTGTAATCCTTGTCTCCGTAAAATGTAGAAAACCAAACTGTAACCCCACCTCCTCGAGTCAGCGTCCTCAAGGTTTCCTGAGTGTGGCTATGAGTCATGGTCCTCAAATATGGCTCAAAATAAACTTCCTTAAATTATTTTATGAAGTATGGCTTCTTTTTCATCAACATTACTTTGCAGTTAAATTGGTCTTACTCTGATTTTTCTCTAATAAAAATGAGAAATTAGAGAGAACATTATGTTTTAAAAATATATAGAGCGTGAACTCATTACAGGATTCTAGCCTTGTCCATCACTTTTTAGTTTTATTGAGCTACAATTTTTGACATTGGTCCTTTCTGACTTAATCTTTTCTCCTCTGAGGGGCATGATTTCAAAAAAAATGAACTTTCCTAGCATTGTGAGATTTAATTAAAACAAAAATGAACTCATGTCTTCCAAAACACTTTCTTAGAAAGATTTTAAAGGAGTGTAAAAAGAAAATCAAAGTCTCAGGGCTACCCACACCCCCTGTCCCAACACCTTATGCAAAAAGAGAAGGTAAAAAACCTCAGGCACCTGGGAACAGCTGGCAGTACAGATCACTCATTAAGAAAATTCCTTGAGAACCTCCCATAAGCAAGGACATGCAAATTGTACCTATGTCTAGCTACTAAAATTAAAGGCGATCCGATTCTATGCTAAGAATGACTTACAAGTTTATCTTGCATGTAACAGACCTGGGGGTGAGACAGAATCAGACATTCTTCCACCTGCCTGGGAACTCTATAAAATTGATGCTTCCTTCCCTCCCTTGTTTTATATAAAAAGTAGATTTGGGGCCTCACCCCTTCTTTTTCCTTCTGTATCCTTTTGAATGCTGAAGGATCCAACCTCCCATTCAGAAAAACAGCCACAGCTTGTCTGTGGTCGGTTTTTTCCCCTGGCATAGCCTCAAAATCTTGGCTTAATTAACCTCTATTGATTGAAATTTTTGCCTTAGTCATCTACTTGGTTCTACGATAACTTGCTAGAACAACTCACAGGATTCAGGAAAGTGCTATATGACCATTACAGTTTATTACAAAAGATGCAAATGAATGGCCAGATGGCAGGTCTAGAAGGGTCCCAGGTGTGGGAGCCTCTGTCCCCGTGGAGTTGGGGTGAGCCACCCTGTCAGCGCATGGACACGCCCACAAACTTGGATGCCCCCTCAAATTTCCTCATGCCAGTTTTTTTATTGAGGTTTCATTATTGACCATTGGGGATTGAACTCAATCTCCAGCTCTTCCCCCTTACCTCGAGGTCAGACTATGGTGCTGAAAGTCCCTCTACTCCCCTCGGTAGTTGATTTTTCTGGAAATTGAGTCCCCACCCAACCTGAAGTTCCCTAGGGACCTCCACCCATCCCCACCCACCACCTCCTTAGGATACAGAAGATGCTCCTAAAGATCAGGAAATTCTGAGGGTTTCAGGAGCTCTGTGCCAGGAATCAGGGACAAAAAACAAACAGGCTCTTTGAATGTATGCTGTCTCATTATGGTTCCCTTTTGAGGTTGAGGACACTGAGACTCAGAGAGGTTGAGTGACTTGTCCCAGGTCACACAGCTGCTAATCCTCAGAGCTGAGAACTGACCCCATGTCTGTCTGGCTTTGGGGCCCTTTACATTTACCTCCACAACAGAGGCAACAAAATGTTTTCAGTAAAGGGTCAGATGATAAATATTTCAGCTCTGCTCTCGTACTATGTATGAGAACCACAGGTAGTACAGGTGGGCGGGTCTGTGTCCCAGTAAAGCTTGGTGCACAGGAACAGGCAGTGGGCTGGATGTGGCCTATGGGCCACAGGTGCTGACCCCTGCTCTATACAAGTTGTCTCCCTGGTCACTAAAAACTGTGCCTTTGTGACTGGTGGGTCTTGCTGCTCACATCTTTAACAACTTGAATTCTGTGTGGCAAACCAGCTGCCTCTGAATAGTCTCCCCAACCTGTAAACCCTGGTGTTTCCCTCAACTCGGTCCTTGGACAGCTTCTGTGCACACCTCCCTCCCCAGAGCACCTTATTCCATTTTTCAACTTTCAATGGGCTGATCACCCTCCAGTGCACACAGGAGGCACAGACTCTTACTAACTCCACAATTGAATATTCGACTTCTTTGTGCACTTGGATCTAATAGAAAGCTCCAGGTAGACATATCCAGAAGTAAAATCCTACCCTTCCTCTCCTTCCCACTGCAGAAACCTGTCTGCACAAACCTTACCCATGTACGAGCTGCACTTGTCACTTGGTGCTGGCGAGAAGTCATCAGTCCTTCTCACATCTCATTTTCTCTCATACAACCGATCCACCGGCAATTCCAATGACTCCACTTTTAAAGTGCAGAGAGCCAATTACCTTCCCCCAGCTGCTGCTACCATGGTGGTCTGTATTCTCACCATCTCTCAACTGAATCTTTGCAGCAGCCTCCTCGCCCATCTCCCTGTATGGTAACATTCACAGCACAGCAGCCAGAACAAGCTTGCAAAAATACAAGACACATCTGCTCCCCAGAAACCCCCTCTCACTTGGAGTCAAAGCCAGTGGCCTCCCACTCACCCCTCTGCTCATCTCATCTCACCCCTACCCGCCTCATCACCCCACCATAGAGACTAAGCTGGCTTCCTTGAGCTTCCTAAAACCAAGCCACACTTGCCCCACACCTTTGCATTCCCCGTTCCTCTTCTCTTCCCCAGATATTCTGCTGTCCCACCCTCTTTGGGTCTTTGACCACTCTCTTTGAAACACCGACACTTCCAACCCATCCCCACTCTCACCCCATCACTCCTTACCTCCCCGAGGTGGCTTAGTTTGCTCACTAGTGCTTACTACTGACTGATACATACTCTTATTTATTTGGCCAGTGTTTAATGTGAACTTCAAGAGTAAGAACATGGGGGGTCTTATCACTGTGCTTTATCATTTGTGACCAGAACAATGTCTGTCTCATGGAGGCACTTAATAAATATTTGATGAAGGAAGAAAAGAAAGGAGGGAGTGTTAGTCACAGTTTGGTACTGGTCCCCAATGGTGAACCAATGAGAAAAAGAATGAGGACAAGTGGTTTGAGGAAAGAAGTGAAGTTTATTAACTTACCAGGGAATGAGGAGGGCAGGGGACTAGTGTCTGAAAGACTGCCATCCCCAGCCCCTTTGAGCAGAAATACAGGGCTTTTTAAAGGGGGGTTTCAATAGTGGGGCTCAGCCTGCTTGGCCACTGTCACATGTTGTGGCTTCAGGCTGCTGAACTATTATAGGTGTTTTCAGTCTTGAGTCTTGGGCCATTATGACTTTGTGATGACTGCAACTGTGTAGTCCTTGTCCTTGTCAAGACAATGCTATTTTAAGACAATAAAAAACAGGTCAGGCATAGTAGCTCATGCCTGTAATCCTAGCACTCTGGGAGGCCACAGCAGGTGGATTGCTGGATTGCTTGAACTCAGGAGTTCAAGACCAGCCTGAGCAAGAACAAGACCTGTCTCTACTAAAAACAGAAAAATTATCTGGGTATCATGACAGTTGCCTGTAGTCCCAGCTACTTTGGAGGCTGAGGCAAGAGGATCACTTAAACCCAGAAGTTTGAGGTTGCTGTGTGTTATGGCACCATAGCACCCTACCTAGGGCATCAAAATGGGACTCTGTCTCAAAAAAGAAAGTAACAAAGATAATAAAGAACACACAGCAAAGAACCTTTTCTGCCCCTTTGATCTTTGGCCTTGGGATGGAATACAAGTTTTTTTTGTTTTGTTTTGTTGAGACAGAGTCTCACTATGTCACCCTCAGCAGAGCACTATGGCATCACAGCTCACAGCAACCTCAAACTCCTGGGTTTAAGTGATTGTCTTGCCTCAGCCTCCAAAGTAGCTGGGACTACAGATGCCTGCCACAATGCTCAGATACTTTTTGTTGTTGTAGTTGTCATTGTTGTTTAGTAGGCCCAGGCCAGGTTTGACCCCACCAGTCCCAGTGCATGTGATCTCTAAGGTACGAGCGTCAAGTCTGGAATGCAAGTTTTAATTAAAAAGTTGTCAGAAAAAACACTCTTAAGTCATTCCATCGCCCCTTTTCACACCTTTACCTCTGTTACAGGAGGAAGGGATTTTAACAAGGAAATGTTGCAATTGTGTGCTTGGAAGAGAGGAAAGGGATACCCAAAATTGAATTCAAGCTTGTCCATCTCTGAGGTTCAGAGCTGTCTGTCCAAACAAGTGGTGAGTGGGAAATCCAGAAGTCCAAGGGAATAATGGGCTAAAGGACCTCCTGGGAAGAAGCTATTCCAACAGGAGTCGGGCGCGTGGTTTGACCAAGCACCAGAGTCCACTGGTCAGAGGCGCAGGTATGCCCAAGTGAAGCAGGCTGTCTGCCTCTCCCTCTGACTTGCCCAGAGTTCAGGCTCACAGATTCACAGCTCAGCACATTGGAGACTGAGAACTGTAACTAACACTGGAAGAGCTGATTCACTCCGATGAGCCTTCGGGGCACTAGCAGTATGGCAGTGGGCCCCGCCCGGGTGCCAAGTTTAATGTGAAAAGACCGTGTGCTATATCGTGTGGCTCACAGCTTTCTCCTCACTTCACAAAAGCCTGGCTGGCACCGCATGTGGGAACTGAGGAGGCTCCCAGGTCTGGCTGCAGAGAAAGAAAGAGAGACAGCCTGGAAACAGCAGCTGAGCCTGGCAGAAGATGCAGCCCTCACAGACATATCAGTAACAACAGGAGCAGAGAAAAGAAAGAGGAAATTCCATGATGCCCCTGACCACAGAGGTGACCAGATTCGGCCATGAGCCTGTGAAAATTCCCTGCCAAGACTGCAAAACGTGCTTCGGGGTTAGTTTTAAGGAGCAGGGGCTGTGTGAGTAAGAAGAGACCAAAGCCAGCAGGATGCTGGTTATGTCACTATTGGGCCATAGGCTGAAAAATACAGGGCTGAGATAAAATCCAACCTCAGAGCTAGTTTCAGAAGACCAACTTTTAGGGCATTCTCTTCTTACTTATATCACACTTAAGAACCCAGAAACACATGATTAATTCAGTGTAGTTTTTTTTTTTTTGCATGAAATTAAGCCCTCCAAAACACACACCTTAAACCCAGGCATTTGGTTCATATGAAGAGATAGCCTCTGAGCATGGGATTTGAAGGGTCAGGTCCTATTTTAATTACAATATGACCTCTAGTTGACTTTTCCAGTTAATTGGTAGGGCTTCTATGAACATCTTCATTCAGGTAAATACATCCATTTTAGGACTGTAGCCCATAATAATGAATAACAAAAACACTGCTCCAGACAAAGCAATAGAACAATGAGGGTTCATTAGTGTCCCTCCTGACAGCCAAGACTGGGGACTGTCAGCACAGATGTATCAATTAGACATATAAACAAGATGCTTATTTAGCAGAATCATTTAGGAGTTTCCACATCAAAAGGACAGTGAAAGAAATAAATAAGTCACCTAGGGAAATAAGTGAGTTTATGTGAAATAAACTGTGTTTGTTTTTCAGGTTCAATTTCATCTTGACTCAGCAGCCACCCTCATTAAGCAAACATTTTTAAGTTCAGTTGCCTCCTGAGTGAAGCCAGCTACCAGCATTAGGCAAACATTACATATGGGACAAGTATCAATACAAGAATGATTTGGTCTATTGATTGCCACGTGGACGTGGAATGAATTCTGCATGAAATTCTCAGCTCTCCACTGCCCCCACCCCAGCCCAGAGCTCCTGTCCATCAGACCAGATTCTCAGTTCCCATGGGTCTCTCTCCTCCCCATTGACCATTATGGCAGAAACAGGCAAGCTCACTTCCCTTTTCTTCTTTTCTCTTAAGACACAGCAGTAAGAGAAGGACTCCAGGTCCAATTGGCTCAATTATCTTTCTCTAGGGGACAAACTGAACAAACCAACACTCTTCCCTCTAGATCGTGTATGGACCAGTACAAAGTTATAGTTGTTGTCTGGACTATTTCCAACTCAGACACTCTTAGTGTCTGAACTATATCATTTTTTTTCTTCTTGACCTTGTTTTTCTAAAATTATCCTAGTACTATTGTTCATCACAAAATTCACACACAGAAGTGGACATCTGCTTTGTGTTTATCATCCCAATCCCAAATCAAAGATTTGTGGTCAGTGTAACAGTCCCCTTATCTTAAACCCAACTACTAACTCTTCCATGTACAATGCCTAATCGTATACTTAAGGATTTCAGCAACTGGCCTTGATCGACTATGTCATCAGTATGGCCCAAACAAAGCAAATGGAAAACTATAGCAGTAATTTTTTCTTTCTCTTCTCTTTAAGATTTTCTGTAGTCACTCTGTCTGAGGCACAGCTGCTCAAGGACACCAGATGGCCTAAATGCTGCAAATAGCCACGTGACCCCTTGACAGATGCCAGAACAGGTTCAGACCCGTGCAAAGCTGGTGCAGTCTGGAGCAGGTGACCTTCCGTTACCTTTAACTCATTAACTCCTTACAATATCATTATAAGGCTAAAAATCACTCCTCCAAATGAAAATTTTGCCTCAATTTTCTGTACACGCAATGTATGAAGAAATATATACTTGACCTGCATGTGTGTGTCTGGAACTCCATCCTACACATGCTTACACACCTCCTCTGTTCCCTACCTAACTCTTTAAGACTCCCACATCATCCTTTGCTCAGGGAGCACAGTTCAGTTTAAAGCATGAGCTCCCCTTCTCCCTGCTCTGGCCACTGAATTTAACACCTTAATGCCTCACCAATTGTACATCCGTTCTTTGTGACTGAGTACAATAAGGAAAGGACAGTTTTTCAATAATATTTAAACTTAAGCAATCCTGTACACTGATTTTAGTGCCAATGACCATGTTCATGGCAAGCAACAGACAATAGTGAATTTTATTCAGGGAAAACTTTTCTAGCTATGGTCTGAATCCCAAAGAAAACCCTTCAATGCTATTGGTTAATATTCACTCTGCAGACAGACAAGCTATGAGATGGTGATATTGGCCCCCAGCCCTTTATGGAAACTTTTAGTTAATGTTTGAGGATCTTTTGCAAATAGAAGATGGTCACAGTTTCTTAAAATACTTGTCCCCTCAAGGGGAGGTCTGTCTATTCAACCCTAGAAGGAAGAGGACTATCTTTTTTGACCTGTAAATAGGGCAGACATGACAATATGCCAGTCCTGGGGCAAGGCTTTAAGAAGACTGGAAGCTCCGACATTGGTTTCTTGGAGGCCAGGATTTAAGTAAATTCCCTGGGAGGAGCCCAAGCATGTGCAGAAACTCTGAGGTTGGGATACCATGTGGGAAAGAGAGACCAGGGAGCCTGAGGGTGTTAGACCACTTTGAAAATGGATCCTTGTAAATTGGATCAAAAAAAATCACCCAGCTGAGACTTTCCCAAATTCTTGATACTGAAAAAATTGTAAGCAAAATAAACAGGTTGTTTAAAACTATTAAATTTGGGATTACTCTGTTATCTAGCCATAGATAATTAGAATAGGATTGTTTTTTGCCCATGACAAGCTTGTTCCCATATTAAGGCCTTTGCAAGTAGCTTTTCCCTGGAATGTTCTTCTCTATTTGCCTGGATAGATCCTTCTAGTATCCAGGTTGCAGATCAAACCCCTCCATCATGGAAAGACCTTCTCTAGTCCCCCTCTCAAAAATATCCCCCAACATACATGCTCAAGTTGCCTTTTTCAAATTACCTTATTTGTGCATTTGTTTACTAGTTGATAATGCACCTACCTGCTCTCTCAAGGAAGGGCAGCTTTGTCTTCTCTATTTATACCCTTATTTCAGTCACCCAGAACACTGTATGACACACGTGATAGTCAAGAAATATTTGTTGACCATATCTATCAACAAATACTATATTTATCAAGCACTTCTTTAGAAAAAAAAGGAAATACAGCATAATTGCCAAAATACTTGAGGAAATAAAATGGGTGTCTGTCTTCATTCATTTGCATTGCTATAAAGGAATACTTGAAGGTGGGTAATTTATGAAGAAAAGCTTGAGATTGGTCATCCATTTGGCGAGAGCCATAGGCTGCTTCTGCTCATGGCAGAAGATGAAAGGGAGCTGGCACGGACAGAGATGACCTGGTAAAAAAAGGCAGCAAGACAGAGGGAAGAGGTGGTGGGTTCTTATAAAGAATCACCAAGCCACTCATGAAAGACCTACCCCTGTGCCCCGACACCTCCTATTAGGTCCTACCCCCCATATTGGGGGTCAAATCTCAACATAAGGTCTGGGGGAACAAGCATTCAAATATAGCAATCTCCACCAAAAAAAATTATACATTGTGATAAAAGTATGCTTTAATGAAGCAAATAAAACCTTTTGTCCTTCATTTACCTGGTTCTTGAGGTTCTTAGGTTTCCAAATAAAGAATCTAAGGGAATGCTTTCAAGTTTTCCTTCCTTGCTCTCTAGAGTAAAGCCTTGGACATTAAAATATCATTTAGAATAGACATTGCTCCATTGTATAGCAATGTTCCCAGCTTAAATGCAGCCCATTTTTCTCACCTTGACTCACCTGAGATCAAAGCTATTACTACAGTGCCATCTTGTGGTTAGTACTGATTTTGCACAATTTTTCTTTTCACACCAAAGAGTGAAGGGAAGTGTCTAGACCTCCGGTTATAAAGTGTTCAATGTACCTGATCTTATTTCTACCCCCATTTTTTGGAGGCTCAAAGAGAGAGAAAAGGACTGTAACAAATATTTACTGATACCTAATGCGTGCTGCATTATGTAAGGCCTTTTGAATAGTTTTTCTCATTTAATATTTCAAATTATCCTGGGAGTTTGCAACTATCTTCCTTTTTGTAGATAAGCAGACTTGCACATAATAATGATAAATGTCTTGTCAGACATCAAGTAAATAAAGATTTGGTCCCAGGAATGCTGACC
Organism: Arctocebus calabarensis; assembly: GCA_963573935.1. Lineage (NCBI taxonomy): Eukaryota > Metazoa > Chordata > Mammalia > Primates > Lorisidae > Arctocebus > Arctocebus calabarensis. The sequence goes on from CAUYON010028190.1 coordinate 26,694, forward strand.
TCCGGAGTGGCTGTCTCTCTGTGGTACAGCTCTCCAGTAAGGTCAAATTTCTTCACCAGGTTTGCTGAGCTCATAAATTTCACAAACAAAACTCAAACCCCAGACTTCTGGCTCCAACATTCATTTATTCCACATTTGTTGAGCTCCTACTGTGTGAAGAGATTGCGCTGGATGCTACGGATACTCCAGTGGGGCACATCTGCCATTATGTTCTTTCTATAGCCTCAGACAGCAAATATCATCCATTTCTTTCAAAATTGGCCAACACACCCAAACCCAGTAGGCTCTAGTAAACTCTGGGTGATGTGTCCACTTATTCATTTATCCATTCATTCCACATTCGATAATTCATCCCACATTCATTACATCTCTGCCACCATGGAACTTACAGCCTGGTTGGGGAGACAGACATTAATCAAATAATCACAATAAAATGAAAAATTCCCACAGTGATCAATAGATACAGGAGAGATGTGGATGTAAATGTGCGTAATTGGGAGAACTGATCGGTTCAGGAGGTCAGAGCACGCTTTCCCCTCGGGGAGTGAAGATCAACCAGCAGGATAAGTAGGGGTTATTCAGAGAGAGGGGGAAAGAGAAGGAAGCCCAACCAGGGGGTCTAATATGCAGACCCTTGAAATAGAAGGTATGTGTAGGATCCTAAAACTAAAATCCTTTCCCCAGGGCTTCTACATTACATTAGAAAGTGGAAGTATATTCTCAGTGCTTCAGCTCCTGTTCCAATGCACTCAGAATCTTGTAGAAAACTATGAAAACTGGAACAAATCCTAATGTCCATTTTGCAACCGTGAACTATTAGGAAGAGCTGAAAACTTGCATGGTACTCTCACTTTCCAGAGCACTTTTCCATTCAATTTTCTGTTTATACTTCCCTGAGGCCACATGAGCTAAATGAGGTTTATGGTTATTCTGGCATTCCAGAGGGAGGAAACGACCTGTCCACATTCCTATGTGGACCAAGCAAACTTTACTCAATTTCAACACAATTATGTGTCCACCCATCTTCCTCACAATGTACATTAGTCCCTGGTTACTGCTAACTTAACACATTGCAGTGCACGATTAACCATTTGATACCAAGTTAAAATTAATTCTGGCTTTCATACTTTTCATGCTATTAGCTTTCTGTGCAATCATTTTGTTGGATGAGTTTGTCAGCCAGCAAAACTTTGGTCTTAAAAACAAATACGTGTCTTTGTTTTTCTTTAATATTCAGAACAACACTCAACTAGGAAATTTAATCAACTACTAATCAATTCAAATTAGTTTAAGTAATTTTTTCCACTGAATCACTCTATTCTTTAATTTTTTTTATCAAATTGATCAGTTATATGAAAAGACATAACAGGATAATTCAATTAATTTAAAATGTATTGAGAAGATGGGATTGGGGAGAGTAAAATCTGTCATTTGACATTCTGTAGATAAAATTTAAAGCAGGGTAAATTGCATCCTCCAAAACAGCTACCAGAAAGAAACAAAGCTTATGGGTCATTCGCTTACTGATACATTCATGAATTCATTTAATCATTCAGTTAACATTAATTTTGCATCTACCCTATGTGCCAAATCTGCACCAAGTGGTATGTTACGGAAATGGTTCAGAGGAGCATTCAGAACTAAGATGTGCGGATTACCTACTTACTGCTTTTCAAACACAGTTCTTTGAAGACAGGATGATGCTACGCGTTGTCAGTAGAGGGCGCCGGAGAATCATTGCAGGAAAAAGGCGCGACTGTTCAGGTGCTTTTGTTTTGGCTTGTTCTGACTCCATCTAAGAGCTGTCGCCAGCTGGAGAAGGGCATTGGCACTCTTACCACTACAGTTTCCGCGACAGCCACAGATGCGTTTCCAGTGAGTCCCACTCCCAGCATTCAGCTCCCAGCCTCAAACCTCCTGCTCCGTGAGGAGTGTTACCTATTTACAAGTCTCTCCCGCATTTTCTGCTCACCCACGCTCAGTGTGTGGATTCCCGCTTGACACCATAGACGTAGACCATCTCTGGCGAGGGTCACCCGGAGGACGTCCTCATACAATGAGCTGCTAGCCTTCTTCAACAAGCTCTGATTCCCAGCCTTGGGGCAAGGGTCCCCTTCCAAGTCTATCTCACCCATAAGACTCTTCTTTGGCCCTAAAGGTATATATTCTTCGGCACTCTCTTCTCTCCTCTGTAGAAAATCCCTGATGAGTTAACAATTCTTTCAGCAGTGTTTCTCTTCCAGGGGTCATTTCATGAGGGGACATTGACAATGTCTGGGAAACACGGGTTGTCACACTAGAGTTGGGGTAGGAGTCAGAGTGCCACTGATATCTATAGTGGGTAAAGACCAGAGATGCTTCCAAGCATCCAGAAATGAATGCAGAGGACAGCACTCGCAATATAGAATTGTCCAGCCCCAAATGACAGTAGTGCTGAGGTTGAGAAACTTTCCTCTACGGTGAAAGTTACCTGTTCAAATTACTATGGGGTTACTTTTTTCTGATTGGACGCTGACTGAGGCAGAGGATGAGCAAGAGATGAGGACAGACAAATTAAATGACACCCTGGTAAGTTTCAGCATGAGGCTTTTGTCTTTGTGCCTCTGTTTTATCTAAATCAGCCTGCTTTCTTTGATTTGACCTGATGTTGCTGATCAAGTCAGGCGAAACACAAGTGTGAGAGGTTAAGAAGAAAAATCAAGAGAGGTTTGGGGTTTTGTTTGTTTCAGCTTGGCATGGATTTTCCTCATTAGTGAATGGGGAACACATTTTTCATGAGTCCCAAATGCTAGTGGGCCAGGACACCACGAGACGGCAGCTCCTGTGCTCACTCACAAAGAGAATTTAAACATAAAATACTAGAAAATAATACATTCAAGAAATATTAAGGTCATTCAAAGTCGTGTCCTGTGAGAGTGAGAAGGGTTTGAGAGACACCCAATCCAATGGTTCCCCAAACCAGGAGGAAAATCTGAGTCATGTGGACAGTTTTTGAAAAATATCGTTCTGGGGCCCTCATCCACAATGATTGAACACAATTATTTAGAAGAGCAAAAAAGTCTAAGTCCTTTATTTGGTACCTGGCCACCCCTATACTATAACATACCTTTGTGAAAATTATCAATAGAAAGAGCTCTCCTCCCTCTGGGCCCGAATGTGACACGGCGGGTGGAGAATCTGGGTTTTATTTCCTTCTACACACTCAGCCAAGTTTCCCTGTGCATAACTATACACGGGAGCCCTGATTTGCAAAATGAAGAAATTGAGGTCCACAGAACCATTTCTTTTCATTTATTTATTTATTTATTTCTGGCCCCTTCCTTCACAAATTCCTTTACTTAGCCATCATTTATTGAGCACTGGATACATGCTAAGCCCTGTGAACATAAGATAAGACGTGGCCCCTTGGCCCCAGGGAATGTATGGTTCAGACAGAAAATAACTTTAACAAAAGACTTTTGTTTATATTATTTCATCTGATTGTCCAGCACCAGGGAAAAGGTATATTGTTATTCTCCTTATTAGACAAATGGAGAAATGCAGGTTCTAAAACACATCCACAGTCACACATCTGGCCAGAGTAAGATGGAACCTCAGCTCAGGGCTCTCAAGTCTCTGTACAGTGTCTGTTCCTTCACAGGAGGTTCCCTGCAGGAGGCAGAGGCAGGTGAGTGTTCCCAGACTCTCACCTCCCCTACACGCTATCTCCCAAATCTGGACTGTCACAAGTGATTTCCCCCCCTATTCCCACATACTTGGGCATTCTTCCTGATGAGTGATACCTCTGGGCTGAGCACTAATGGATGCTGATGCCATCTCACTCCCAACGACTGCATTTTAGAATGAGTAAGATACTGCAGGGGGAGGTGCTTGTTCGGGTTCTCTTCTCTTTGAAGCAGAAGGCCAGAACAACACATCAATAAACTTACCACACATTTTGGGGGCAAAACACGATTGTAAGAGGGTCTTTTCCTAACAAATGCAACCAGTGTAACATGGTTTCTTGTATCCTCAATGAATCCCCAACAATAAATAAATAAATAAATAAATAATAAACTTGCTAGACTTGGAAGGAATGCTATGACAAAAATAAATTTTAAAATAAACAAAAAAGAAAGAAAGAAACTGCAGGGGTAGGTGGAAAGATATCAAGGTAACACATGTGTATACTTTTCATTAAAAAATGTATCCAGTGTTAATCTCTTGTTTAACAACTAAGTTTTCTTTCTTCATAGCACTAATCACTAGATGACATTGATACTTAACCATGGATTGGTTTCTACCACTAATAGGCCAGCTCTTTGAGGGTTAGGGATTTGTCTGTTCCTTGTTCAATTCCCTGCTCCCAGAATGATAACAGTGTCTGGCTCAGCGAACACTCATTGAATAAATGAATGAACAAATGAGTAGATTTTATAGAGTGCATGAAGTCAGCCCCACCAAAACTTTTTCCTGCCATTAGCAGAAAAGCCAAAAGCAATGCAGTTTTATAAATTTCAACAAAAAGTCTGTGAAAAAATAATTCTCTGGTTTTTATAATGCAAACTCTTATTTGTCAGAAAACTTGAACATTCCCTTCCTAAACCTGCATTCTTGTAGTTAAGACATTTTTTTGCATCATGGTCAGTAAAAGGATTTTGTTACAGTGACATTAGCCTGTTTATGGTCTGTTTCTTTTTATGCTGATGGGGAAAGAGAAAAACCATCATGTCATTTTGTGCCACTTCAGTGGTTCAGAATAAATTATCCAGATGCACAGAGTCACAGAATATTAGAGCTGGGAGAAATCTTAGAAAGCGTGGTTTTCTGTATTATATTCATGATTGGCTAAGGGAATCATTGACTATGACATGGCACGTGGTGTCAGGGCTAGGACTGAGCTCCAGTTCTCATGAAGTGTTCACAAATAAAATCACAGCACCGTGCACCTGTGACACAAACCTGTGGAAATGCACTCTCTGGGGACTGTGAGAAAGGAAAAAGGTGGCCTTAACTCAACTGCCCCATCTTCTGCCACTATTCTCATTACCCAGTTCTGGAATGAATAGGTATGACTTGAAGCTAAATGTAGCAGGTAAATTTTGTTGCATATCAAACTAGCCCCAAACTCAGTGACTGAAAACCATGACCATGTATTTCACATATAGTTCTAAAGCTTGGAAGCTTGGGTGGGACTCAGCTGGAAGAGTCTTCTGGTCCCAATTCACTCACACATCAGCACGCAGCTGTTGTTTAGCTAGGAAGCTCTGTTTCTAGGAGTTGGCTGGTGGTTTTGACCACCAGGCTAATGGGAAAATTTCGGGAATTTGTCTATTATTATCTAGTACACTAGCTGATGTGTAAGACTGACCTCTAGCCCCTTGATCCTAAGTTTTCCTATATGCAAAATAGAGATAAATAATAAATTGTTGGGAGAATTAGTCATAAAATATAAGGGGTGCCCAGAACCATACCTAAAACAAAGTCACCACCAGCATCTTTATGATCCTTTCTAATAATTTCAACTGATCCACCAGGTAACATGTCCCATGTCTATATTTTTCACTCAAAGACAAGCCTTCTTCTCTGGGCAGTGGCTCTGTGGCTCTCTGCCTCACTTGTTTTTGCCCTTTCTATGATAAAAACAAGCCATGTTGAGTTACCAAATCAAAGCTAAGCCTCACATCCCATCTATTACAAGCCTGGCAGCACCCAGCCCTGCCATGGGCAGGAGTGGAACAAGAAGGGAAGTTCTGGGCCCATGGAGTGGTCTCAGAAACCAGGCATCCAGGAACCAGTTCCAAGAGTCAGTGGGAGGTGACCAAAGCCAGACTGGAGCCACCTGGGAAGGAATACACCCAAGATAAGAAAAAAAGAATCACTAATCTAGAAATAGCCATTCTCTGGAAAAGCCTCAGGCTGGTCCAGCTTCTTAATTTTGCCAGGAGCATCTTGCTGGTGCAAGTCAGTTTTCAAAAAACTTAAAGGCATTTCTGAGCATTCCTTTGCTACTGGCTCCTAACAGGGCTTCATTCAATTTTCTCAAGGTCACCGGTGGAGATTTACTTTATTGTAGCTCTGATTTTTATTTTCAATCCCTGAGTATAGATGATGCTTCTTTCCCAGCCTGCACCAATAAGCTCCTGGAGCACCCCCCTCTCTAAGTATCCAGGGCCAAAACCACCCAGAGGAAGGCTGACCCTGAGGGTACATCCTTATACACCCATCAGGGGCCCTCAGCCCATCAGAGAGCAGCTTTTCACAAGGACTAAATTAAGCTGCTGCATTTTTTTCCAAATGAAAACATTCTTATTAACAAAAAGCAGGCCCTATGTTTTAATTTTCACTATTAAATGTGAATGTGTTATTATTAACTGCTAAGTAAAATGAGATGCAGTGGGTCACAGGACATAGAATCCTTCCACCTTTCCCAGTCCAGTAACACCTAATTATTTTAGTTGGTACTAAAGTCACAGCCTCTGTACCCAAGGTTATGAGATCACAACACCCACCAGAATAAGCTAGCGTAAGACGTTGCTATCTCCTGGAAGTGCATGATTATTTATGAAGGATAATCAAGTACTTTAGCAAACACATTACGGTTTCCCTGTGCAAAGCAGTACTCTGAATGCTTTACAAGCACTACTTCTTGCAATCTCTGTAATAACCTGATGAAGTCAATATCAGCCATATTTTGCAGAAGAGGAAATCAAAGCACAGAAAGGTAGAGTTACTTGTCCAAGGTTACACTAGTAGTCAGTGGTAGCACAGCATCTGGCACAGGCTAACTGGCTCCAGCATCTGTGCCCATATCCACTACACTGTACTGCAAACACTGTGACTAGAATTTTTCACCACACTGGGGAAAATGTGTCCGCCACCGGTCCCAATGGCAACATCAACCATCTCAAAACATCACATTTGAGTGACCCCTGATGGCCACTCTGAGGTAGTGCAGCCTCAATTCAACATCAGGCTTAGCCCCAGCCAGTGCATGATCTCAGGCTGAGTAACCTCACCAGGCTAAACTTTGACCTCTGCTCCTGTGACGATGAAAGGCATTAAGAGCAATGCTTGGGAATCTTCAGAGTATGATAAACACCAGCTATCGTTGTAATTATCATTTTGCAGGTGAGACCATACAGATGGAGAGAAGCTAAGGATTGCCCCAAAGCAAAGCCACATACCTGGTGTGTAAGAGGCACAAATGGAAACTCAGGACCATGCATCCTCTTCTGCCCCAAGCAGATTCTACCAGAGCAAGTGTGAATTCATCTTGCCACAGCCCTTCCTCTGCTCTGCCAGCTTAGACATCTGCTCATTTCAGGGGCACATTAGTGCTCCCAGCCCTGAAGGAAGCCCTGAAACCCATCAAAAAGGAAAAGCGTTTGGAATTCCAGCTTCATCCCACAAGGCCATCACCGGGCCTCTCCTTATACAAGCAGAAGGGTTTCTGGTTACCTCCTGTTCATCAGTGTGTTGAATCGGTGTTTGTTTATTTCCAGGCAGAGCCCTGGGTCGCTGTGACAGTTGGAGAAAGCAAATGTGAGCCAACACGGGAGAGATGGCCACAAAGGCAAACAAACATCCAGCAATCGATATAATTAATCTGTCCGAAAGCCAGGCACCAAACTCAAGTGAGTGTGTTGCCTGTTTGAAGCATTTATCTTAAAGGCTGAGATGCCTAGAGTCTGCTGAGAGAACAAGTTTGCATTTCAAAGAGGCCTTGAGGAGCAGTGGTACCCAGCCTGCAAACAAGATCTTTGAAGCTTTGTAATTCCTCAGCATCCAGAGAAACAATCACTTCATAAATGTGACTTAACTCTATCAGTGGGTTGCTGCCATGAGATGCCACATCTTTTCCCACTGGAAACCCTGAGAGTTTCGGTCTATGTGTTTGAGGCAGGAATATACAGCTCTGATGGCCGTTCCAGAAAAAGAGTTCCAAAATTGCTTTGAAGGATGGCCTAGGTGCTGGCATCAGTGGATAGCTTCCCAAGGGGAGTATTTTGAAGGTGACTGTAGTTATATTCAGCAAGGAGGAATGTAGCAATTTTTCTAGGGTGAGTTTGTGAACTTATTATCCGACCTCCTTTATTGCCTACATTGAAGGCAGAGCCTGAGTCTCGTGAGCTGGTTTTCTCCAAAAGCCAAATGTACATACGAGAATTGATGATAAAGAGAGAAAGGCGTCCCTCTAAAAATGTTAAAGTAGGCCAGGAAGCAGGGAGGTAAAAGAGACATAGCCCTTGGTGACACAAAGTCAGGACACCTGGTTCCTTTATGCTCCAGCGTCCCTCCCCCAGGGAGGTGCTGGCACCTGGCACTGCAGTGGTCTGGCTTCAGGGCAGGTGCCTCAGCTCCTGTGGGCAATGGAATCACCACCGAGAGCTTGTTACCAAGCCTCATGCAGGCGAGAGAGCTACTTAGTTTGTACCATATGAAGTGGTCCATATTTGACCATGTTTAAGGAACTAAATGAAAATTTCATAAGGATTAACCTAATCACTCAATGAATCTGAGATGGAACCAGGAAGTTCGGTTTTCTACAAGCTCCTTGGGTGACTCTAATGCAGGGGACCTTTGGAGTCCAAAATATCTAGTTTCCATTGTCACCACTCGCTGGCTCTGTCTTGGCTGAGGTGCCAGGAGAGCTTTTAATGCTCACGTATCTGTGGGTTCCTCTACAAATCCAGTGGGCTTCCTCCATCTCTCTCTTCCTTGGCTCTCTGCCTGGGGGACCACAGGCTCTGGTGGCAAGGCCACATGCTGGAGAAGATCCCCCAGCTTCCTTTGAACTCTCCATGAGCAAGAAATCCATCCCTCCCATATTAGGTAACAGACACTTCTGGGTTAATTTGTAACTGCTGCCTGGCCCAGCCCAGCTTAATCTGCTCCATTCAGCTCCCTGAGCCTCAGCATATTTATACTCTCCAGTCCCTCACCCCTCAGACTGTTTTGGCCACCTTCCCTTTCCTGAATCACTTCTCCAACCCTGACTACACTTCTGTCTATTTCCCAAATAAAAATGTGTTGTCCAATCCTCATCTCAAGGTCTGATTCTAGAAAGACTCAAAACATCCCTTCCTTGGCCATCAGCTGGCATAGGCTCCAGGAAGTGAAGGACACACACAGGTGGTTCAAGGGCAGACTTGTGTTCCTTGAAACTGCCTCTGGGGATTCATCATGTCATCCGCCCTCTTGGGGAGGGCAGAGAGTTTGGGAGCCTTGCGGAGCAGAATGGCATCATTCCCAGTCTGATATATTAGAATTACCAACCTACTCCATCCTGCCTTGAAGATGACATGGCACTGGGTCAACATCTCATTCTTGGAGGAAGCCTTTATAAAGTACAAAAGCTTCTCAGTTTCAGTATCCAAATAGGACACACTGGTGTCTCCCTGAGAAAACACCACCGCTCCACTTAGGAGAAATCTCATTACTTTTTGTCCCTCATTACTATGGTAATCAGCTGACTCCTTGTCCACTACACCCCTGTGCTTGACCATATTTTCTTATTTTTTTATGTTTCGGCAATTGATACCTTACCCGTAGAGAGATTGCACCTCCCAGGACAGACAACTCCATGTGAGTGCGTTTTTCCTACGTAACCTACCAAGCCCAAACCCCCATCCCTTTAGCAAATATTCCCCTACTCCTAACCCAATATTCCCCTACTCCCCTAACCCACCAGATAACTGGGGACCAGGTACAAGATAACTGAGGACTACCTCTCTATCCCACAGTCCCCCCAAATTATTCAAACCATTAACTTCTAGACTTGGGGTGGCTACCCTGCCCCATCCATTTTTTCCCATGAAACCTCAATAAAGGATGTGGGCCAACGCTCCTCATTTCCTCTGCCCCATGCTTGTCCTTAGAGCAGTGGTTCTCAACCTTCCTAATGCCGCGTCCCTTTAATACAGTTCCTGTGGGTTGCAACCCACAGGTTGAGAACCGCTGCCCTAGAGCATCCCACGTGGCCCTGCACGATGTGACCTGCCTGCTGTTTCTAGGGCTCTGTGAGTATAAACTGCTTCCCTCATAACAACTATCTCAGCATCTCATGTCTTAGCGTAGCTGATTAAAACAAATTAGAACAGCCCCACTTGGTACTGACCTTCACAATTAAGAAATATTTCTTGCATCTGACGGTACTGAGCTGGACTAGGAACATCTCTTCTCTCCAAGTGCATTGTCCCTTTTATTTAGATTATTTTCCAAAAGCCTTCCCTAGCTTAATGTGACAATTATTGAGATATTATGTTTTATTCTTCATTCTTTTTTTTATTAAGTCATATACACATAGATCATGAATACATTTATGCATGCGTGGGGTACAATGTGTTTATTATTTTATACAATTTGGAGTGCTTACCTCAAACCAATTAATATAGCTTTCACCTCATTTACTTGATTATTGTGTTAACACATTTGTGTTCTATGCTTGATAGATTTGACTTGTACCCTTGCAATATGCTCCATAGCTGTGGTCCCACCATTTACCCTCCCTCTAGCAAACCTTCTCTCTCCCCTCCATTCCCACTCCATTTCTCTCCTTCATCCTGGGCCACAGTTGTGGTTTATCTTTCATAAGAAAGTGTGAGTAAATATAAATTGGTTTCATAGAAGTACTGAGTACATTGGATACTTTTTCTTCCATTCTTGAGATACTTTACTTAGGAGAATATTTCTTCATTCATTTTTTCCCCTGCCCACCACATCCCACTTGTATTTTCCTTAATAATCCAAAAATTTTTGAAGAAGCACACCCTGCTTAAAGTCAACAGCTTTTCCTATAATCGCAAAATGTAAATTAATTGTCATGATTATACAGGAAGTCCCCAGATTGCAAATTGTCCTGTTGAATTTGTCTGTAAGTTGTAACAGGTACGTTTACCTATCACATGTAATAGCCTCCATTCCTCAGTGTGAGCTGTACGTAGGCTGGATGTGTGCAACTCAGGGACTACCTGTACTCGATGTCCCTGAGGGGGAATGGAAGAAGGTGAAAAGAAAACTCCCAGGAGTTCCCAGGGGTAGCAAGACATCAATAGGACACCGACCCTTAGGCCAAGCCCTAGGCTTGGCAGCAGTGGACTGGGTGAGCTGGAACCCTGGGCCACTCTGAACTAACTAGTGTGGACCAATGCTTTGCAGCAACCTAAGACTTTCTGCCACTCAGGGCCTTAGGAAGGAGGAGGAGCTGCAATAATTATGAATAGAATATACAAGTACCCTGTGTACCGGGACCTAGGAGATTAATTTAAACTAATTCAATAATAAAGAATTTGAGGAGAGTATGGCAAAGGGACAAAGATCCTGTGCCAGAATAATGATGCAAATATAGCCAAGCTGTAATCCTCAGAAGCTGTGACTATGTTACCTCATATGGCAAAACAGACTTTGCAGATGTGACTAAGTTGAGAGTTGAGATGAGGAGTGCTAATAGAACAAATTATGTGCCACTCAGATTCATAGGTGGACATTCTACTCCGCAATGTGACTACATTTGGGAATAGTGCCTATCGGAGATAATACATAGGGTTAAATGAGCTCATAAGGGGAGGGCCCTGATCTGAGGGGATTAGTGTACTTATGAGAACTCATTCACTCCCCCTCTCTGCCATATGAGGATACAGTGAGAAGGTGCCACCTGCAAGCCAGAAAAAGAGCTGTTTCCAGGAAGCAAATCAACTAGCACTTTGATCTTAGATCTCTCAGCCTTCAGAATCAGAAGAAGTAAATTTCTGCTATTTAAGCGCCCCCCCCCCCCCACCCCCCCCCCGGGGAGGTGGTTTGCTGAGTCTGCTATGGCAGCACCAGCCCACTGAAATAGGGGGGGCTCCTGGTTCCTGCAGGGCTGATGCAATCGTGAGAGTCCTTATGAGTAAAAGAGGAGGCAGGGCCTGCACAGTCTGAGATGGAGGTAGAGGTGGGAGTGATAGAATTTTCAACCTTGAAGATGAAAGAAGCCTGAGAGCCCGGACTGTGGGAGGCCTGCAGAAGCTGGAAGGGTGAGCACAGTGAGTCTCAATTAGAGCCTGCACAAAAGTCACAGCCCAGCGGACACCTTCATTGTTGCTGGGTAAGACCCGTTTTGGACTTTTAGCCTCCAGAACTATTATGATAATAAATTTGCCTTGTTTTAAGCATAAGGTTTATAATAATTTGTTACAGAAGCAATAGGAAACTAAAACTCGAGCCAGTCTGAAAGAGCTACCCATGGCCAAACCTAAACAACCAGAACAAAAAAAAATAAGTAATGTAGTATTAGATTGTAACCCAAAGTATAAAATAAATAAGCCTGAGTCCACACTGATGGAAACAATGGCAAGGGTAAATTAAGAAGAAGAGAAGATAAATATCCCTTACAGAAAAATTACAAATAACATAAGCAGATAGTCCCTCTCCAGAAGGAGGAGTGTAAACAACCCCACCCCCCTGAAATTGACTGTAAACTTGACCCAAAGACTCATCCAAAGAACAGAGTATGGGAAGGGAGACCACGGCCCTGGCAAGCGCTGCCTAAACCAGACACTCTCTCTTGCCCTCTGACGTGACGTGATGAGAAGGACAATTCACTGGTGTAACATTCTTTCCAAAAGCCTGTAACTCTGGTCTAATCACGAGCAAAATATCAGACACACTCGAATTGAGGGACAGTTTACAAAATACCTGGTTGGTGCTGTTTAAAATGGTCCAAGGCATAAAGAAAGAAAGACGGAGAAACACAGAGTGGAGGAGACTAAGAAGACATGCTGTCTGGGTGCCAGGTGGCTTCCCCCAGGAGGATCCTAGGACAGAAAAAGACTTGCACCTGAACTTTATTTTTTTATTTTTATTCTTTTGCAATTTTTGGCCAGGGCTGGGTTTGAACCCACCACCTCCAGCATATGGGACCAGCGCCCTACTCCTTTGAGCCACAGGCACCGCCCTTACCTGAACTTTGGTAACATCTGAATACAGTTGGAGGTTTTGTTCATAGTGAAAAGACAAAAAGAAAAGAAATGTGTTTCTTAGAAACATGAATTTGGAGTTATAATGTTCTAACCGCCTCATGAACAAGGATGGGGATTAGGACAGAGGCAAAATTACCTTGAGTCAAAGCCCTGGGGCAGTTTATCGACATTGGCAGTTCCCTGATGGGGGATGCACACCCCAGGGGAGGCTGGTTAGCATTTCATATACTCTAATCAGAAGTCCCAACTCCAGAAGCCACCTCCTCAAGCATCTCAAACACTTCTATTTAAATCTACTCTAGATGAGGGTCATTAATTAGCATACAAGACATTAGCAATAGTTTTTCACTGATTAGATGAGTGAGGTTCAGGGAAGGGGGCTGGTTGGAAGTAGGAGGCTGCAGACCTCCACCCCTGTAAACACAGTGCCAGAATCTGGTGAGCTCAGCAGCCTGCGGGGGGGCTATTGTCTGAAACCCCATTGGCTGTTGTCTGAAGCCTCTCTCCTACTTTTGTCTTTCTGATTGGAAATTTTAGCTGCTGTCTCATTGACCCTTTCAGACAAGATGCGTGTTGAAGCATTGACCATGATGCCTCAACTCACAGGACAGAGTGGAGGGCTCTTTCTGTGACGCTTGCTGAGTCACAGGTATGCGTGTGGCAGAGTTCAGAGAATACATACGCAGCCTCCCAGCAGAGAGACAGGATGCGGGGAGGGGACCTGTAGCCTTCACTGGCCTCTGATATGGGATGCTCCTGATGAAAAAGAAAACCCCAAAACTGACCCCAAGTCAGCTTTTGCCATGGTAAGGGTGGGAGGGAGAAAGGAGAAGAGGAAGGGGAAGAGAAAGGAAAGAAATATGAGGATGGAGGAGGAAGAGACAGGGGAGGGGAGGAGAAAGAAGGGATAAGGGAGGCAAGGAGGGAAGCGCAGAGGATGAGTCTGGGCTTGGAACAGGAAGGGGACGAGGGCAAGGAACAAGGTGAGAAAGGCGCTGATCCTGCAGAAGGCTGAGACTACAGGCGTGCGGGCGCTGTGTGACTGCGGGATGACCCAGATTCTCAGCCAGGAGTGAGAATGTGTCCTGTTTGCTGCTCAGCTTTGCAGCCCCTAAGGTCACTGCTGCTGCCACAATCCGTGTGTTTCCTGGACAGTGCTGGCAGCAGGAGGAATGGCTCAGGCTGGTGACCAAATAAATGTAGACAGAGTGCTGCAGGTAGCCAACACCAATGGAGGGTAGCCCAGTGGGGCAAAACAGAAGGCTCCTGTCCCCACCAATGTTCCAGAGTGGCGGGGGGGGGGGGGATTTGAGCCTCAGGAACTGCACAAGAAAGTCCTAAATCCTAGGGCCTCTGGCCCCACAGCACCAACCTTTGGGAGCAGAATAAAGTAAACATAAGATCAGCCATGGATCCCCTTCTTGCTCAGATAATTAGGCACCAGAAATCCTAATAGCAGAGAGGAGACTAGTTTTCTTCAGAATCCAGAGCTGGATTTTCCTTTTCCCTGGGGTCTTAATGTGATCGGGATTTTCCTCTTCCCTGGGGTCCTACATAACAAAATATCATAAACGGAGTGGCCTCAAAACAACAGAAACTTATTTCTCACAGTTCTGGAGACTGGGAAGTTCAAGATCAAGGCACCCGCAGAGTCAATGTCTGGGGAGGGCTTTCTGATTCCTAGACTGCACCTTCTCCCTGTGTCCCCACCAGGTAGGAGAGATGAGGAGACTCTCTCAGGCCATTTTTATAAGGCCACAAATGCCATTCGTGAGGGCTCAACCTTCATGACATAATTACCTCTCAAAGTCTCCATGTCCTAGTACCATCACCTTGGGGATTTCAATATATGAACTTGGAAGGGACACACTATTGAGACCACAGTGCCCTGAGTCTTATTTTTTGCCAAGGGCTTGTACCATTTGTCTTCTCTCCTAATGACATATTACACTTTTAGTCACAGAAAAAAATCACAGGAACTTGAAGAAAATATAATAGTAAGATACTTATAACAACAACGGCAAAACAAAACAATAACCATAATAGGCGATCGGGTGTGAATTTGGCACTGACTCTGGCCCACACTCTGACAAGCCCTGCATGCCGATCATCAATTCGATTTTCACGACCTGCAATAAAGATCCTGTGACATCTACATTTTACTGATGAGGAAAAGTAAGGAAACTGAGACACCAGCAAGTCAAGTCTTGCAAAAGGTCACATTGAGGCCATAATTCAAATATTCCAAAGACTTAGTTGATTCAGGACATGGCTCTGCCACTTGCTACCAGGGTCCCCTGGATAAGGTATAAAACTCCTACACCTGGAGCCCTTCACTGCTTCCCAGAGGTCAAGAAGTCACACACAGCTCTTCAACTATCGACCACTTAGAACTACTTATGAAGGTCTGTGCCCCAAAAGGAATGGACCATCTGTCCAAAGGCACTTTGCACTTCCTATTCTTCTTTTAGCCTTGGTGGACAAAAACAATTCAAACTGTGGCAACTGGGACAGAATTTGCCTTGTGGCTTAAGCTCTTTTTTGAGTCCTGGAAATTCTCTAGGCTGCCCCTTAGTACAATTCTAACCATGACATATCAGAACAGAATGGAGAGCTCCTCAGGAGACCCAGAAGAAACACTGACAGAGGCCACTTCTTGACCCTTTTGAACAACAAATGGGACATAAAGTCCCCTAAAGACACACATGGAATGTTTTTGAAACATCCCAGACAGCTCAGGGGACATTTATGTCATGGTCTGGCAACCCTGCTAAATTCTGAGCAAGATTTTCACTCCATCATCATTACATTGCCTATGTTCTTGTAGTTCTGAAAAACATCTTGAGAAAAACGCATTGTAACACCCCGGAGAGATAATCCTTTCAATGAAGAATGGGGAAAATGTAAGGACAAATAATTCCAGGGTTTTTATCTGAGAGTTCATGATAAAGTTCCATGGCCCCTGCACACAAGGCCAGTCAGAGGCTGGTGTTCACCAATCTGCAAAGAGAAAGGCAGGCTTGAGTCTATCAACTATAGTCTCCTTGGTGTTGACCCAGAGCCTAGCACATAGCCCAGCGCATTTGCAGAACTAATGAAAGAGGAAAGCCTCCTCTCTCACAGGGTTTTCCTCAGCCCCTTGTTGTGTCTGAAATTAAGTTCCCAGGATATAGGACTTTCAGGGCTAAAATCAGCAAAGTCCTAAACAAACCAGGGGTTGGTGACACTGCTGACATCATCTCTTTCCACACAATAGGCCTACAAGGTAGACAGCAGGGAGAAACAAAGTCATATACGAAGTTGGTTATTTGGGGAAGATTTGAATCAAAACATGTCTGACTTCAGAGTCCGAGATGATCCAACCAGATCATAACACAAAATCCGACCAACTTCATAGTTGATTGAAACATCATTCTAGCCTCCAAACACTTCAAGGGAAGATCCTGACTTACCAACCTTTGAGAACCTGCTGGAATGGAATGAAGCCAGGTTCAGTGCCCGGCACAGTGCATGTCTTCACTGAGATGGGGAAAATGTCTTCCTCCTTCCTCCCATCCTCTAACCTGCACAGGAGCCTCCTCTCTTGGTCCTCAGTTTCCCTAGGATTTTCTGAAGTGCAAGATCTGGAGTCACGCAAAGAGGAGAGAGGAAAGAAGGTAGAATGGCATGAATCAAGGCCAGAAGGGACAGCCGAGGCCATGTACAGATGTGAGTAAACTAGTCCGACAGGAATAGAGAGTTTGTGCCTGAGTGATGGGGCCAGGTGGTGAAGAATTAGTGCCCCTCCAAGAGGGGATAACATGCCAACAAAGACGGAGGTGATAACCGAGGGCACAGGAGGGTTATGCTTTTATTTATATTTACCTTTTCTCATTATTCTTAAATTTCTGTTTGTGTATGATTTATAATGAAAATAACTTATTACTAAAGTAGAACACATAGATCATTTTTAAGTAACATATATAAACGGGAAGTTCTCAAGGTTGAAAGGACAGTCTTGCTAATAAATTAGCAAACAGAAAAAGATAAATTACCAAATAGAAAATAAGAGGAATAAGCTCACAGAACATAACTGACCCTAGGAAGAGAAAATTCACAACACAACTGCCCTTTTGTTTGATCAACCGCCTAGGACTTAACTTGTTTTATTTGAGAGTTTGTTTCATAGCCTTCAAGAGCCCTAAGTGGACCACAGGGTGCAAGCTGACCGCTCCAGCACTCACCATATCACATTTCAAGGATTCTGATAAGCTGGGCTTACAGAGAAAAGAGAAAAAAAGAAAAAGTAAAAACCAGATACTGCAGTTTCACAGCCATTGTTGCTATCAGTTGGCAACAATCTTTTTTTTTTCTTTTCTTTTGCTGCCCCTAATAAAAGGCCCAATCTCCTACCCTTACCACAACACTTCTCTGTTCCTTCTGTTGTCTGTTCCCTTCTCCCCTCTGAAAAGTAAAATAAACTTTCTTTCTTTAAGACTACTCTAATCTTGGCTCGGTGCCTGTGGCTCAAGTGGCTAAGGCGCCATCCATGTACAACTGAGCTGGCGGGTTCGAATCCAGCCTGGTCCCGCCAAACAACGATGACCAACCAAAAAAAAAAAAAAAAAATGGCTGGGTGTTGTGGCAGGTGCCTATAGTCCCAGCAACTTGGGAGGCGGAGGCAGAAGACTCGCTTAAGCCCAGGAATTGGAGGTTGCTGTGAGCTGTGATACCACGGTACTCTATCCAGGGTAACAGCTCGAGGCTCTGTCTCAAAAAAAAAAAAAAAAAACTAATCTTTATGCTAAAATAAAATTTTTATGTCTTTATATTCTAATCTTTGTGTGACAACTCTTTCTCAAGCCTGCATATGAATTTTCACCCTAATAAAGGTTTTTTGTTTAATAACTAAAGTCCAGTCAATAAACTGAAAAATCACTGCATTTGGGGAATGTGAAATTAATTGATTTTTTAAGCAAGGAGATGAAATAATTAAAGTCCACATTATACTTTCTGTTCTTTTACTCCCACTACATAAAAAATCTATTGCAATATTCCTTCAATTATCTACTTACTTTACTACCTCAGCTTAGGTTCAACGAGCCATAGATTTGTTCCATTCTTATTTTTGGACAAGTCCATAGTCACCTAGGGCATAATTTGAAGGGTACTAGGCCATTTCTCACCAGCCAGAGATATTATCTTAAGTGTCAAGGCAGCTGCCATTTTCTGCATGTATGACTCTTTGTGAATCACACTGAAAGAAACCATTCAAATGAGTATTTAGAACATGTTGTGTGTCAGTTGTGTGCTGGGATATAAAAGGAGGAAGAGAGAGAGAGGGAAGGTGGGAGGGAGAGATGTCACTGTTTACTGGTGACAGGTTCATGAATGTCTTACTAAAATTCAGGGAAATAAGTGCTTGATTTGTAGTGGGTTTTCAGTAAATAATGTTGACTAAATGAAGGGATGAAAGAAGAGTTAAAGGGAAATAAGAAGAATCCTGAGGCCTGACTGGGTCTAAGAGAAAGAAGCAGGGCAGGTTCTGTAAAGAGCAAGGAGGGACAAATCAACCCCTGCACGTCCCTCTCAGCTTTGACCATGACCTCATCCCACCACTAGATGTCGCCAAACACAAAGCCCGCTGGACGTTCAGGGCGAAATTAATCCAGGGAATCTTGATCCCAGACTCAGCCCTGGAAAAGCTTCAGAGCTATGATCACGCCAAGTGAAGCAAAGCAGTCTCTTATGACTGCCACCAGAGGAGATGCCACAACTCTGCTGTCGGGCGCCTCATCTCAGGCCCACAGCACCTTGGTTAATCCCCAGAACCTCCCTGAAGGGCAGTCCAGCCACTGAACCCACTTTGCGGCTAGGGAGTGGTGGAAGTGGAACTGAAGCCAGGCCTCTCTGACCTCTCAGCCATCCGTGACACACATCCCAGATGCTGCCACAACACCTGCTGCGACGGCTACTAGTCACTACAGCAGGTGGCTGGGAAGACCGAGAAATTCGTTAATTCATTAAACTGCAGTATCCCATCCCTTCGTTTTGCAAGAGCAGGTTATAACGGCCATTAGAGAGAATGGTACTCTGGGTTGCCCCAAACAGCAAACGTTTTTTGTTTGTTTTGCTTTGTTTCATTTTTGATGTATATTGCCTGTGTTGCACTTCATTTGAGGGGGTGGGGTGTGCGGACAGTGTGTGTTTAACCAACCTATTTAGCTTCTCAATGCTGTTCAGCAATTGATAGGGCTCTGAGCATACATGCTGGATGATACAGGAAGTAGATGAGAATGTAGGTAGAAAAAGAAAAGCAGCACACGGAGAGACCTAGAAAGCCTAGCTAAGTGCAAACTTTGCCCCTCAAACACCAGAAGGCAAGGGGCAACACCAGTGAGGAATGGAGCAGGATCCTCGTGTAGCAGGAGAAAAACTGAACAACCCAGCGTCAGCCTTACAGCAGGCTTCACTGTACTTCCTCCCCTGTTCACTCAGCTGCACTCTTACCTGGAGCCGCAGAAGTGGCCAAAACGTCTCCTTGTCTTTACAATGGGCCCCATGATGGAGAGGACCCTGAAGTGAAAAATCAAAATACAACACACCCGGCGCTGTGTTTGAAATGCACACGAGGTAGTAGAGGAATGAAACAAAATAGGAAGGAAAGAACAGACATGCGGGAAACAACCTTAGAAACCATTTTTCCTGGGTTTAAAAGATGGATACAAGTTCAGGTACAGACGAGCTCGCCAAGCAACAGGACCAGCAAGGGCAAAGGCATAGAGCAAAAGGCAGGCAGGGGGTCAGGCGACAGCAAAAATTTTGATGCAAGTGGACTAGAGACTGGGAAACTGGAACTCAGGAAGGGGTAGCAGCAGGAGGCTGAAAAGGTAGGGAGGGGCTAGACCCCCGACCACTAGCCACTAAGCACTTGAAACGGGCTCCTCTGAACTGAGACGTGCAGCATATTTTAAGACTCGGTGAAAACAAACAAAAAAAGATCTCATTAATGTTTGTATATCGTTCACTTATTGAAATGATAATAGTTGGGATATAGCATGCTAAATAAAATGTAGTATTACAATTATTTACGTCTTTTTTTCCCCACTATTTTAAAACAACAGAATAGAGGCAGAAATAGGGAAGTCAGGAAGTCTCAACAATTATCCAAGGGGAAAAGGTCCAGCTTGACAAGGGTGGGAGCAGACAGGAAGAAGAGGAGGGGATGGATCTGAGAGCTCGTCTCAAGGCAGGATGGGCAAGGCCTTGAGGACAGCATCCTCTTTGACGGAGACCACTGTTACCCTAAACAGCCGTCACATGCAGGGTACTGCAGGACAGGCTCTGGGAGGGCCAGATGAGGCTGTGTGCCACCATCCAAAGTTGTTTATTCAGTGGCAGGGTCTTCTGTCATAGACAGAGTTAGGGAACAGGATGCTGCAAGGCCCGTGGTGTCACTCAGGGACCCAGTGCACTTAGTAAAGTACTGAATAACTATAAATTAAGTCTAAAGTAGGAATACTTTGATGATATGACCACTTCGAAATTTAGAGAGTATGTTGTAACCTTGTAACCTACAGGGAGATCTGTTTAGTGTAAACTCTGATGATTAATAACATTGCTAATGTTTACTTTTGCTGTGAGAGTATAAAAATAACAAAGGAAAATAGCAAAGCACAGCAGTTCTCTGAGGAGACATCATCAATGCTCTCCAGAATTGCTGGCATTTCTGTAAAGAAAGTGAAACTTTATTTATTCTGTTGATCTCTCATCTGCTTCTCTTGTAATTGGAATGGGTGATGGGCAGTTGGACTCTTAAGTCGGGCAACACTATGAGAGAATGTGGCTGGTGAGGATACCATTGAGAAGGACCCTAGGGAGGTCCCAGGGACATGAACTTGGTTTTGGACATGCTGAATCCAAAGTGTCTGTTGGTCACTGGGGGAGGGGGGCAACTGGTCCTCAGGAGGGAGGGTTGGGGCTGGGGCTGTGGACAGCACCTGGGGCAGGCACTCAAACCCAGGTGGGCGGGATACGCCAGGAGCTGGAGAAGGGTGAGTGGGGAAAGCCCCATGCAAACCCCCGGGAACTCCGTGTGATTTAAATAACCAGCTGGGAAATGGAGTCACTAAAGGTGACTGAGAAAGAAGGTCTGAGAGGGAGTTAATCAGAGAGTTAGAAGAGAAAGGAGTTTGCAGTGTCAGACTTCACCGAGAAGGCAGGGAAAGCAGGGCTGAAAGGGGTCAATCTTGTCACCCAAAGATTTTTATAATCTGGCTCCGAATTACCCCGACAGCCTCCATCCTTCCCTCGACTGGGAACTCCCCCTACGATAGAATTGTATCTGATTCATTCCAAGACCTGGAACCAATTGTAATAAAAGTTTCATGACTTAAAAAGATCCCCCACAAAAGGTTCTTCTTTGGCAGAATCATGTTAAGCCAGAACCTTTCTTCCTATTTGTCCTATCACCTGCCACCCTGTGCCTGGATCAAGGGAAGAGAAGGTGGGATTCCACTCGCAGGCAAACCAAGCATACCTGGGCAGGAGCACAGGCGGCCAGGAGCTTTGGCGCTCCCTGCAGGACACTGATGGAAAGGCTGCCTAGATCTCAGATCCTGCTACCAATCAGATACCGCTATAAATGAGAGAGCTCTGGAAGGGGTTAAATTCTGGCTCCATCATGTATTATGCCTGTGACCTTGGTAAAATTATTTAAACCCCACCTGGTCTTAGTTTTTTTGTTAGCCGACGATAGTAATGGCTTCTAACACCCAGGGCTGTTGTGAGGTTTGCAATGCTGCGTGTAGAATGCTTACCACGCTGCCAGGAGCTTAGCAAGTGCCATTTCCACATCTGTAAAATTAAATCACCAGAGAGTGTGGGAGAGCAAATTCCAGTTGTTCTTTTTATGAAATGATATTTACTGTTTCTTTTTATGCTATCAGTGATTATGGAGGTATGTGTAATCAAGGCAATAATTATTAAGTTTGCTTGCTACGTGATTGTGACTGAGACAAAGTAAAACATCACGTGCCATAAATGATGTATGTGAGAAACACATAACAAAGCCATCTGAAGAAGTGTAGAAGGAACAGGTTGTCCAGGGCAGTGGCAAAAGTCACTGACACAGAACAAGGCATGTGAAACTGCAACAAAGTTGCAATCATAACCATAGCAGAAGAATGGGGCATATGTATCAACAGCAACAGTGGCGACTGTATGCACAAGATAAATCACGTATCTAGATAATAGCAGCTAAAGAAGATGCCAGTCAGACCACAAACTGCAGATGTCAAAAACATGTTCCCCATTCCAAGATAAACTAACCCAGGTAAATAGTCATGTCTGCACAAACTGCTGAACATTATAACATTTACTGTAACTTTTTCCTTATACATTTTTGTCTGAATTTCAATAAATACCTGTTGGACCTGGATTCTGGACTGCATGTTGACAGTGTGTGGCCCCCTAGGACCCTCGGTTGTATTCCACCTAGAAGTCGCATCTTCACTCAGCACCATTCCCAGAAACCTCCAGGCTCCACTCCATACAGGGTCATCTCAGGGGAGGTCATGGCCATCACTTGGTGCTGCCACCAATCAAGGAATGGCATCATGTGTAAGGTAATCTCCACTGACAAGCCCCCGGTGATGGGGTGGTGGAGACTTATTAGTGTTGGGTTCCTTTGTTTTCTTTATTTGTGTTTATAAGAAAACTTTAACAACACATTATAGGGAAAGTTTTTGGTACTAAAGTGTTTGATGCTTCTGGAATCCTGTACTGAGCACATCATTTTTGTTGAATAGAAGAAGGAAAGAAGTACTTTCACATAGAGATGGTGTTCAGAAGAAAATTAAATAAGGAGCTGTGACAGAGAGCAGCGTAGTGGGGACTCCTGGTACCTGGGCCACAGCAGGCCTCTCTGAAGCGCAGACCTGAGCGATGAGGAACCCTCAGAGCTTCATTTCGCCTCCTCCAGAAGCCGTCCCCGGCCACCTCCTTCCCTGGATATTGAGCTCCTCAGCCCCTGCACGGCCCTGTCACAGTGCCTGCCACGCTGCCTCACCTCTACCTGTGTGTTGGTCTGCCCCTCCCCTGACGTGAGCACTTTCAGGGGGGACCCATGGATGCCACAGTCCGTGATGCCCAAAAGATCCTGGGTAACAAGCCTGATGAAAGAGAAGAGTCGGGAAGAGGAGTGGGAAAGAAGGCGGCAGAAGCGATCTGGATGTCTGATGTAAAGACCTACAGACTGTCCTGCAGATGTGGAGGGCACCCAAGGCCTCTGAGCAGGGCTGTGGCCCAGTCCCATGTGGGTTCTCTCAAGCGAGGTGAGCCTCTGCTATTCTCTGACTGTCCAGCCTTCCACCCCCTGTGACTGGCAGAGCTTGGGGAGCCTCCCACCGTGTGCCAGGCTGGGGGAGGCTGTGCAGCCTCTCGCCCCAGCTCCTCTTCCTCCTGCTGCCTTGGAGCTGTCAATCTCCAGGTCCTCTATCCTGCGGTGGGAGCAGGTGCAGCAAGAAGCTGGGGACCCCATTCCCATAATTGGGGAGCAGCAGGAACACAGAAGCATCCACCTTGTGAAATAAGGAAACGACTCCTGCCTCTGAACTGTGAGAACACACACAATTTATTGAGTACCGACTATGTGCCAGGCCCCCAGATGGGCCCTTTATATTTCTTCACTGCTGGCATCATCCTTCCCCCAGATAGCTATACAGGTCACCCCTTTGTTTTCCTCAAGCAGAAGACCACATCTCACTGCTTCCGGGGAGGTGGCCCTGAACATCCTTCCCCTTGAGGGGCTCTCTATATTTCCTTGTACCCTGGCTTTATTTATCTTCCAAGGATTTATCAGCACTCCCCAATTTTACATTATATATTTATGTTTTGACTCCTTTTATTGACTTATTTTATCTGTCTTCCTTCCTTGCCACACTGTCAGCCCCACAAAGGAAGGATATTTGTCCCATCACCTGCCTTCCTAGAACAAGGCCTGGCGCCTGCACAGCCCTCGGTGGATATTTGTTTGGTAAATGAAGAACTGAATGAATGAATCTCATAGACTCCTTATAACAACCTCATTTTCCAGAAGAGAAGACCGGGATATTGAGGAGTTAGGTTGCTCACTCGTCGGCTGGCTGAGTGTCTGGCACATAGTAGGTGATTAGTAGAACTGTGGCAATTCCCTTTTTGCCTTTATTGCCAGCGCTGCCCAGAATGCAACCCCCACACCAACTTCATCTACACGGATGCCGTCCCCATCCCAACCCTCCACTGCTATGCACGAGGTGGGCCTCACCCAGGCCAGTGATTCAGTGTTTTCCTGGGAGGTGGTGGGCTGAGTGGGTAGAGAAGAAGCCCCCTGCTGTGAGGGGCTGGGACATGGGCCTGAGGACTGGAAAATCAGCACCTCACTCCTCCTGCAGCCAGTGGCCTTTTGACTGCCCTGATGAGCCATCAACCCTGTTTGTGGACTCAGAGCCAGAGTGTTGGGCAGGGTGCAAAGTGACTGTGCATTCCATGGGTGAAGGAACTAAGAGCCAAAGCAGGCATGAGAGACTCCCTAGACAGTTGGCCAGGTAGGGGCAGAGTCAGATATGAAACGCTGCAAAGGGCACCAGGGCAACAGACCCAGCTTTGAGTCCCAGCTCAGCCTCTTCCTGTGCGATCTTAGCAAGATGAAGACCCTCCCTCAGCCTCAGTTTCCTCAGACTTCGAGCTGGCTTGTCTGGCCAGCATGGAGATGATGATAATAGTGCACCTCACGGCATACAGAAATCGTAGATGGAAATAGATCATGAATTAAGCACATGACAGCTATTTGATGATGGTGATGATGTGTGTTGGAATCCAGCCCTCCAGGATCAGAAAGAATCCTGAAGATCATCTGAGCCAATGTTTGTCATCCTTCTGTGGGGAGCAGAATGACTGGGTTACAGAGATGGATGACCAAGGCCCCCACCAGAGTTCCGAAGATGTTCTTCCTAGAAGAAGAGGGTGCTGATTCTCTGCCTTTAACCAGCTCCCCTGGTGCTGGCCAAGTCTAGCCTCATCAGAGCACAGTCATCACCCAGTGCTTACCCCTCCTTCACTCCATCCCCGCTGAGTAGAGGACCACTGTGCTCAAAGCTCTCTGTGGGACAGCAGCTCAATTTATCCCAGAGGAGCCCCTTGTGTGTGAGGACATCTGTGGCTGGGACATTTCTTCCTTATACCAATGGGAAGTCAGCCAATGGAGGTTAGAGGGATCAGAGAGGGAAGAGCAGGTCCCCACTGTTCTCTGGGCCTTGACTTCTCCAGCCCAGAAGTGGGACCAGGTAAGCCAGCCCCAAATCTGTGTCTATCCTAAGGGAGTCTGTGGACCCCTCAGTTTCCAGAGAGGCATACTCAAAGCTCTTGTAAGAATTTCAAAACTGTTTTGCTTTCATTTTAACATGAATCTAGCATCCACCTATTTTGAATTATCAGGATGACATTATGATGGAGAACAACCCTCTCATTGACTTCCCTGCTTTTCCATCGTTCATAACTGCTGTGAGGTTGCCAACTAGAAACACTTTCATGATTTGGAGCTCAGGAGAAGAAAGCAGAGGTTGACGATGTGTGATAAGAAGTGTTGAAGCCTCTGCCCTGTGTGAGGGTGAGGAGGAGCTGTACTGGAGGAAGGGGTTGGAAGGCGGATTTATCTCATGACAGAGTAACACCTCCGCAAAGTATAGAGGGCCCCAGGGGTGGGGAGGGGGAGCAGCCGCAGGTCAGCCTACAAGCTGAGTCTGGCTTCAGCAAATCAACATTCTCTGTCCTAGGTCACTATCATTCACCCCAAAGTCATGTTGTATAGAATTGTATGGTGTTTGTTTGTATTCAGTCTGAAACTTGTTATTAGAATGGCATAGGAGCCTACGCATAGTTTTAGCATTTGTTTTTGTTTTTGTTTTGTTGTTGTTTTTCTTTTGTTGTTGTTGGTGGTGGTGGTGGTGCGTTTTTTGAGACAGAGTCTTACCTTGGAGTGTCCGGGGAGGACATTGCTATAAAAGCCACCCCCAATAATCTGGCCTTCTGGCGCTCCCCTGTGTTATATGTCCTGGTTGTTGGGGACAGGGGAAGCCAATGACAGTAGCTGGGACATGGCTGGGGGACCAAGGCCAACTTCTGGAGTTTCCTGTGGGTTATCACAGTCAGAGGTGTCAATCGTGTAATCATCAGTGATCTGGGTCCATGTTGTACACCTTCTGACAGCTTCAGTGATTCTTTCTCTAAATATTGCTGGGCTTTCCTCCTTTCCCTGAACCACCTCTGCTAATTTGGAAAAGTTGAGTGGTTTTACCTGAATAGTTTCCATGTCCTTACAAAATATACTAGCATGGGGTGGCAGAGATGGGATCCTCTCTGACACAGATGGTGATTCCACCCTGGACCCCCTTGGACTGTTTGATTTCTAGCTGGGAGCTTTGACTAGGGCATGGAGTTGGTCCCCTTAGACCTGACCAACTCCCCAAATCCTGTTTCTCTCATCTACAAACATCAATGTGAGAATAAGACACACATGTCATTCCAGGTCAAATCAAAACCAATATCCAGGTATTCATATTCCTCTGTGGATTTCCCAGGGTCAGCAGAGAAATTCCCTAACGTTTTGTTACACATCTCTAGATCACCCATTGAAAATAGAACATGAACCCTCACAGGCTGTCCTGTGGGTCCTGATACTTTCTACAAAGAACATATAGAAGGGAAGTTGAAGTTAGGATCCAGAAAGGGGGCTATAGAGAAGGGGTGGGATCCTATGTTGGTGGGGCTGAGCCTCCCCTGGGCTGAAGCAACAGCCACAGTCCTGATCACTGCCTCAAAGTCTCAGGCCTGTTTAAAGTCGAAGAGGAATTCAAATCTCTCCCTGTCGCTTTAAGCCAACACTTTTCCACACAAGATTCACAATATTGAGTTTTATCCCACAGGACCCACCAGCAGGAACTATCAGGACCCACGTTATCTCTTGTGCTTACTCCTAGAAGTTTTACACTGTTAGCTCTTAACATTATAAGTCTTCAATTCACTGAGTTAATTTTGTGTATGGTATTAAAATGTCAGTGTCCAGTGGGAATAGCCCATATCACAAACCCAAAGCTGCAGATGTTGTCACAGCTGTAGAGAGAAGGGGACACTTTTACACTGTTGGTGGGACTGCGAACTAATACAGCCTCTATGGGAAAGAAGTATGGAGAATCTTTAAAGAACGCAAACTAGACCTTTCATTTCATACTGCAATCCCATTATTAGGCATCTACCCCCCCCCAAAAAAATGTTTTATTATAAGGATATTTTTACTAGATGGTTTATCACAGCTCAATTTTTACAACTGCCAAGATGCAGAAATAACCTAAATGCTCATCAACACATGAATGGATTACTGAAGTCTGGGATATGTGTATCACGGTATAGTGTTCAATCATGAAAAGATGGAGAATTTACAATCTTTTGTATTAACCTGGATGGAGATGAAACACATTCTTCTTAGTAGAGAAGAACAGAAAAGCAAGAATCCAATGTACTCAATACTCATTTGAAGCTGGTAGGTGAACTAATACACAACCACAGAAGAGAAAAACTCAAGTTAGGGGGAAGAGAGAAGAGGTAAGGGCAGATTGGTGTGTTCCCAATGAATGGGCACAATGTTAGGGTACATGGCACACCTCCTGGGTGTAGGACACAACTAGGACAGGGACTTTACCTAACAAATGCAAACATTGTAACTTAATTGTACCCACATATTAGTCAGAAATAAAAAAAAATAAAGCTGAAAACTGAACTATCAGAGTTAACAGGCCCTGAACAAGGTTCCAGAAGGATCTTAGATGAGTGGGAGGGCCCAGAATCAACTTTTGGCTCTAGGGGTTCATAGAAGTGCCTTGGAACAAAGAAGCACAGTTCCCAGACATATCTGCTACACAACCTGCCACTGGAGCCCTTCCTGCCTAAGCCTCTAGTTCTGACCTCACAAATGTCTGTGCAGGCTGGAAGGAGGGCAGTGAGCTCACAATGAGCAGTGGTCAGGACTGGCTGCAGAGTGAACGGACACATGGACCAGCAAATACAGGTGGCAGCAAAGGTTGTTAGCTGCCTTACAAGTTTCCACACCCCCTCTTCCCTAAGGAAGGAATCCCCACTTTTTAGGGTAATAAATTGTCTAGGGAAAACATTTCCAGCTTCTCTTGCTTCTAGGTATGGATAATGGGCATATTTCTGGTCAGTGAAATATAAATAGAAATTGTTCTAAGCTCCTAGCAAGGCTAATACAAAAAACTAGGTGAGCTGAAACATGAGCTCTTTCCCTTTGAGGCTATGTGGAAAGCAGATGTGACAGCTGGAGCCCCAGCAAGCATTTTAGACCCTGAACCCCCTAAAGGATGTAAGCTCCATAATAGCATGATGACATGGAAAGACAGAAGTCTGGATCCCTTATGAATGAGGAGCAGCCAAACTATCCCTGTATGAACATCACACATGACAGAGAAACTTTTCTGTTTAAGGTCCTGTCATTTGGGGTTTTGTTCCTAGTGAGCTGCCTTAATTCATCTCTATGTTTCCAATCTATGCTATCCGATCAGGAAGCTCCTAAGCTAAAAAACACAACTACCTTTCTTTCCCCCTTAATCCCAGATAGCAACAGTGAGCTCTAGCTTGGCCTCTGCTGCTCCAGCCAAGCAGCCAGGAAGGGCCCTGAAAATGCCCCTCCCCAGGGTCCTGCTGAAAAGGTCCATTTCTCTGGAGGTGTGGTAGGATGTTGCCAAAAATGCCTGCTGGCCTAGCTGGGATTTCTATCACCAGTTTCTGGCCTGTCTCCCCCTCTCTCTGCCTGAGTGTCAATTCATTGGACAAAGGTTTCTGTGTTTTCTGTTCTGGGGCATCTCCTGGCCTAGAACAGGCTCAGGGGGTCTCACAGACGTGCTGCATAACTGGATGGCTGGGCAAGGGGAAAAGGGAGGGGCCTCTGCTCACAGCAGACACCTGCAAGGGGCTGCTGAGTTTGCTCTTGGGGTCAGGAGGCCTTGGTGTCATCCCTGCTGGGTGACCCTGGACAGATTCCCTTCACTCATTCAACCTCAACAAAACCACCCTTGGTTGGTCTCTGCTCTGTATCAGGCACGGGGCCCATGTATACAGGGGCAGAGATGAAAGGTCCTAAGGTCACTGAGCTGGCCTCTGATGGGACAGAGGGAGAAACAAACATCACACACCGTGGGGACCAGAACTGTGTGACCCGGGGTGGCAGGAAATGTGAGGGCTGCCTGACACATCCAGGAGCTTGGGAGCTCCCCCAGGAGTAGGAACTCACCCCAGCTCACCCCCTCTGGGCCTCTTGTGGACCAGGCAGGGTTCAGACACAGGAAGAGCAGGTCCATTCGCCAGCCTGCTAAGCAGCAGCCCTTGTGCGAAGCCTCCACAACCACCCTTGGGGGGAGGCCCAGGTCTTTGTGCTCATGTGTTACTGACTGACCCTCACTGAGTGCTCACCAGCTCCCAGGCCCCTTTCTACACCCGCTCCACATATTAGCTCAGTAATCCTCACCACAGTCTATGTGGTAGCTATCATCTCAGCCCCATTTTACAGGCAGGGACCTGGAGGCCCAAAGTTAAATGAGCCAGAGCACAGAGCTGCTGTGTATCAGAACTGTACGCAGCCTCAGGGCTGGTGTGGAGCTGAACCCACGTGCTCCACACTGCACACGCCACGGCCACCTCCCTCCTTACATGGGAAGAGGGATTCACAGACATCAGACAAGGGGCAGATTCCACCCCAGACCCAGGTCTCTGGAGGCCTCGGAATCTAACACACCAAAGGCCACTGTTCCGGTTCTGGGTCTCTGTGGGGATTCTGAAGGGACTGGAGTAGACCAGAAGTGCCCCTCAGTCCTGACCCCTGTTGGAAACATTTCCAAACCTTTGGAGTCCACACTCCTGCCTTGGTCAGGACAGCCAGACAGGTCATTGGTGTGAAGGGCATTCACACCGTGGTGCCATTGTCACCACCATTTATCTATATAACCCTGCCAAGCCTGCCAATCACTGTCCCATGTAAACACATGGATGTCAGCACCCACTGTCCCCTGCGGGGGAGGCTCTGCTCCTCTACATCAGTTCATGCTTTCAGCCACAAGGTCACAGGCAGAGAGAGGCGTGCCTAAAGCTATTCTGAACAATTGGGGTTTTCTTACAAATTCATCAGAGCAAATGAATAATTTGTACCAGAGAAGGAGTGGGCGGGGGGGGGGAGGCAGGGTGCTGCAGGTAGGCAGCAATAGTGATCAGGTGGACTCAGGTGGACGTGATCTTATTGCAGCTCACCAGGAGTGTGTGCTGGAGCCTGGGCCTCAACCCTCGCCCTGATGCCTCTGCAGTGTGTATAGCCCAGTGGCAGCCTCCCTGCACCAAAGGGAGAAACACATAGTTACCGTGAACTTGCCCTTGGTGAACAAGGCATCACAGGCTGGGGGTCCCACTTTCATCCTAGGCTAAATAACAATCACCTAGGCCTGGTGATTTTATTAATAATTTTTTAATTTAAGCATACTTCACTAGAATATACAACTTACATTTTTTGTTTTTTTTAATACACCTTACGTATTTTTTGTCACATATTGAACACACCCTGTAGCCCAGCACCCAGATCAGGAAACAGATTATCAGCACCCCAAAGTCTCCTGGAGCCCCATCTGATGTCTAGCCTCTCCTGCAAAGGAGACCCCTACCCTGACTTCTACCACACAAGCCTAATTTTGCCTGATGCTGCAGCTAAACTCTTCCGTATCTGGCTTCCTCAGCTCCATCTCATTCCCGAGCTTCCGCGTCTGTCACACATTGCACGTCCCCATGCACATTTCAATTTATTATGCTGTTGTGTGGACACAGGGCAACGGACTGACCCATGCTACTGAGGCATTTCCGTTCCTTCCAGGCCGGGGCTCTGATCCTCGGGCTGCTAAGAACATCTGGGCACCTTCCCTTTTGGGGGCACCCTTAGGAGTTTCTCTTGGGTGTGTCCTGAAAAGTGAGACTCCTAGGCCATGGGGCACACATTGTTATTGCCAAAGAAC
>CAUYON010028191.1:0-56301 GCA_963573935.1 Arctocebus calabarensis
GCACCTGTAGTCCCAGCTACTTGGGAGGCAGAGGCAAGAGACTCGCTTGAGTCCAGGAATTGGAGGTTGCTGTGAGCTGTGATGCCACAACACTCTATCCAGGGTGACAGCTTGAGGCTCTGTCTCAAAAAAAAAAAAAAAAAATGCTTGATGCGTGTTGGATGAATAATGATTCTTCTTGGGGCAAACATTACTCATGGGCAATGTAGTACAGTGGCTAAGATGTGGACTCCAGCTTTAACCTGCCTGCTTTTAAATCCTCAGAACTCTCACTTGTCATTGGCAAGTCCCCTGTCCTCTACTTTACATCTATAAAAAGAAAGTAATAAATAATACCTAACCTAATAGATTTTAAGGGGAGAGGTATGGAATGATGTGATCATGTAAAGTGATAGTAATTTTTTTGTCTAGGTCCTACTAAGGAAACATTATAAATATTTTTTCCTGGAAAGTTGTTTTTAAAGTAGTTGAAAACTGACCCATATTACAAACATCATGATGAAGACTCTAAAAGGGAAATCTCACATTTATACCTGAAGAAGGGAAGTTGTGGGTTGTAAAAGTGGAAAACGACTACTGGCTGGAAGCCTGACCTTAATCCCTGCCACAAGCCCTTAGACCTCAACTTTCCATTGAAAACAGTTCCCTTCCTCTGAAGTCCCATTGCACGATTCTGACACGTGAGGTTCCCCAGGGCTACATTAATTGGTAACATGACTTATTTATTATCCCGTTGGACTGTAAGATTCTTGAGGACAGTTTCTATGTCTTGGGCTTCTCTTTCCTCCTCTGCCCCCCATTGTGCTCTGATAATATAGGAGGGCTTCAATAATAATAATTATTATTTTTTGAAAGGAGGATTGAGTCCATATTGTGAAGGGCGCTGAATAGCAGGCTGGGGAGTTTGTGCTTGATTTGGCAGGTAATAGGGACCTATTGAAGATTTCTGAATGGGGGTAGTGACATAATCGCCTTCCTTGTGAATGCCAGTGACACATTCTCCACTGTGTCTTCCATGGTCAAAATAGCAGACCCATATGCTTTCCCGAAATACTGCCTTTTTGAAAGAGTGAAGAAGCAAATTTCAAATCGCTCTAAAAAAAGAAAAAGAAAAAGCGTTGCCCTTCTCTATGAAGTAATTTAAGCATTTAGATTATTGTGATTCCATAAGTCTCATTCTAGAAACTTGCATACAAGGACCCATTTTATGAATATTTATGGCATTATTGTAGTTATTAACATTGCTCCTTCAACATTTAGAAAACTATGGCTCCTTGTATTTAAATAAGCATCATGTAGGAAAGTAATAATTTTGTAGCTAAATAGATTAAAAGCTGAGATAGAGCAGGGTCTCCCCTACCATAGGAATTTTTTAATCCCATAATTTGCTAATGTGCATTTTAAGTCTCCAAGAGGTAGAGGCACAGAGGTTTCCAGACTCATTTAAGCACTGAAACCTTTCTTTGCACTATCCCCGGGGCCAGTCTTTCTCAGAACACACTCTGGAAAACCCTATCCTTGACTCTGCCTCCCTCACTGTAGTACATTCAGATAGGGTTTAATTTCCTAGGGAGTCTTCTTGCATCTTGTGTTTAAGAGGTGTGCCAGCATGGGCTCAGGATCAGTTTTCAATTGTGTGAAAAGTGATTTCCTCTGTGGTCGGTAGTCTCTGAGGACTGCAGCTACGCTTGCACGGAAAGTCCTGGGCACCGAGCTCTCACTTCATTCTATTCACCAAGCAATGTGTTTTGAAGGCTCTTTGAGTGTTTGGGTCAAAGTAAGCTCATTTGGCTCCACTCTCAAAAATGTATAAAGGAAGAGTCCAACAGACTCTGGCTCCTGAAATGAATTGCATTAATACCTAGCTTGATGCATAGCACTTGATGTATTTTCTTTCTTCAAAAGCAAACTTTTTTTTTTTTTTTAAAGTAGCCGCTGAGTTCGAGGTTGAGTGATAAATCCATGGAAAAGGGAATGGTAAAGAGAATAACAATCTTTCCTCATTTGGGAGTACATGGGTTGTCCCTGCTTACTTCAGGGGGTAAGCAGTGGACTGGATGTACTCTTCAGACCCACTAAAAAATTTCTTTCCTTCTTCTTTTTTTTTTTTTTTTTAGACCGAGTCTTAGTTTGTTATATTTGGTAGAGTGGCATGGTGTCATAGCTCAAAGCAACCTCAAAAAATCTTACGCTTAAGCAATCCTCTTGCCTTAACCTCCTGAGTAGGTGGGGCTACAGGTGTACGGAACCATGCCCGGCTAGTTTCTCTATTTTTAGTAGAGACAGAGTCTCACTCGTTAGCAGAGATGGGGTCTCACTCTGGTCTCAAACTCCTGAGCTTAAGCGATCCACCTGCCTCAGCCTCCCAAAATGCTGAGATTACAAGCACGAGCCACTGCACCAGGTACCACAGGAAATTTCCGAGAAACAGAGTTGAAAAACCTCAACCTGACTGCGTCTCACTGTCCCAGATGTCTAGTTTAGCAGAATATTAGTGCTGGTTGCCAATGTTGCAGTAAAACTTTCCCCCAATTCCTCCTGTTTGTTGGAGGATCCTGGGAGGCATTTTTGTCATGGTCAAGGACATTGGAGAGGTACAGAATTGTGATCCCTCTTGGTCATCAAGTGAGGTGAGGTGAAACCCTTTTGCATTCACCCACGCTACTCCTGAGTAATGTGTGGAGGGGCTACACCCTGTTGCTGTCACCCCGCTTTGGACTGTGAGGGAGAATTAGGCTGGTCACGCCTTGTCACTCCAGCTTTTACCTGAGCGAGAAGAGGCTTTTGGTACAACTAAGACCGTCTTTGCAGTATGATGTGGAAAGCCTGATTTTGTCTTTTTTGTTAAGAGTTTTTCTCTAAGATTTTGAACCCTTTTGTAGCAGTTAGCTCTGAAAATTATAGTGCCTCTAAAAGAGATAGATAGGAACATGGACATATCTGGAGAATCAATGACCTTTAGCATCATCAGTCAGCTTATAAAAACCTGAGAGTAGAAATACAGATTTACTGGTCTTGATCCACCCAGATTTTGATGTTTCAACACATGTGAGCTACACATCCTTGCAGAGTTATCAGACATTTAACGGATGAGAGTTTTCCCTGTGTGTTTGTTTTGTTTGAAAAGAAATTCTGGTTGCTCATTTTCTGCCAGTATGAAACATGCATTGTTTTCTGTTAGTAAAAGGAAAAAAAGGAGCCTGGTTAAAATAAAATTACACTGAAACAGTAATGTTTTAGACCTTTTTTTTTGCAGTTTTTGGCCGGGGTTGGGTTTGAACCTGTCACCTCCGGCATATGGGGTCGGTGCCCTACTCACTGAACCACAGGCACCGCCCTAGACTTTTTAAAATTAGAGGAAAAATGGTACTTTTGTAACTTGATGTGTTGTTTCCTATGTTGGGAGATGAAGGCCGGAGTGTCACAGAAGCTGCCCTTTGTACATTGTTACGGACCTTTGAGACTAGCCGCTTTGTAGGTGGATAGTAAAAGTGGAAAGTGAAGTTTATGGACGTCTTCTTGCCTTATGCAACATGTCCACTCTAGAAACAGTAATCTCTGAAGCTGGGTCAGTTTAATCTTTTCATCTGCATGGAGGTACACGGTTTTGTTTTTTTAACTTTTTACTTCAACTTACTGTCCCCTTTCTAGGAGGCTGTCTAGTAACATTTGCTTAGTCTCTATGGTGTGCTCAACAGTAGAAACCAGGACTTACAAACCCAATCTTCTGCCACTCTGGGAGGCCAAGGCGGGTGGATTGCTTTGAGCTCAGGAGTTTGAGACCAGCCTGAACAAGAGGGAGACCCCATCTCTACCAAACATAGAAAAACTAGCTGGGCATTGGGGTGGGTACCTGTGGTCAGTCCCAGCTCCTCGGGAGGCTGAGACAAGCAGATTGCTTAAGCCCACAAATTTGAGGTTGTCATGAGCTATGTCATGCCTCAGCTCTCTACCCACTGTGACAGAGTGAGACTCTGTCTCAAAAACAAAAAAAAAAATCAATCTTGATTATGGAGGGCCACTCATCTAGTACTTGTTCCATACATGAGCTCTGTGTGAGCCCTCATACCTAGCAAAGTGCTCAGTGCTTGGCTTGTGATAAATACACATTGATCAAATAAATTGTTTCATTTTGACAATTGGTTCAATTTAGTAGATGTTGTTAGCATTGGACTTAGGGTAGAGTTCATCATTAGGGATGTTAACACCCTTCAGCGTTGTTGAGTTTGTCAAAGTGTCAGTCACCAAATCTGTGACGCACTTGTTAGGTGGACTCAGTAGTGATGGGTATAAGAAAGCAAGTACAAGGTCATGGCTTGACCTTCCTCCAACTTCTACAAATTTAAGGGAAGTGTTTCTATACTTTGTGGAGAAATTATGATTCAAATGCTCTTAACTTTTTTTTTTTTTTAAGAGTATACACTTTGGAGTTAGAGGTCTGAATTCTGACTGACTCCCACATGCAGTGACATTAGGTGACTGATTTAACTTCTCTAAACCTAACTTTTCTCATTTCTAAAATGGAGATAACCATATCTATCTCATAGAAATGGGATGAGAATTTAACTAGATACTATATGAAGCTCTATGCGTGGGGCTGGGAATATATAATACAGTATACTTCAGAAATGGGGAAAATAGTAACAGCAATAATAGTGATACTAATATGCATATGATCGCTGACTTTATTGGTTTTGATTCCATTCCTTGAACTTTAAAGCCACATCACTTTCTGTGAATTTCCATTTCAGGATACAGTATAATATGATTTCTAAAAATAAGAGAACAATAGCTCAAGATACTTAGCTTTGCTATTTTCCCCCTGGTCCTTGTGCCACAACACAGACATACAAATGGGAGTAGGCTATGTAGGAAAAAGAGGCTCAGGGAAGGGGACAAATCTGCAACAAGTATGGGGTCAAAGTTCTTAGTTTCCTAAATACTGATGTTTGTTGCTAGGTCAAATACTGTTCTACTCTCAACGTTTTTGAAGTTGCTAGTTTTTATTTTTGACCTGAAGGCAAGAAGGAAGTGAGATCACCAGACTAGCTGGCTTGAGCTCAGCTGGAGATACAGTGTGGGGTGGTTTGGGGAGACCTGAGGGTTAGGGCTCAGACTCCACAACAGGAGACCCCAGGCAAGATCCTGCTCTTTCCAAACCTGTAGCTTAGATTTTTGCCCTTTTTTCTTTCTTTCTTTCTTTTTTTTTTTTTTTTGAGACAGAGCCTCGAGCTGTCACCCTGGGTAGAGTGATGTGGCATCACAGCTCACAGCAACCTCCAATTCCTGGGCTCAAGTGATTCTCCTGCCTCCACCTCCCAAGTAGCTGTGACTACAGGTGCCTGCCACAACGCCAGGCCATTTTTTGGTTGCAGCCGTCATTGTGTTTGGCGGGCCCGGGCTGGATTCGAACCCGCCAGCTCAGGTGTATGTGGCTGGCGCCTTAGCTGCTTGAGCCACTGGCGCTGACCCTAGATTTTTGCCTTTAAAAGAAGCTTAATAGGCTATATGACATCATAATATATGCCTGGAGTATAATAATCATCCATTAAAAAGTAGTTGTTCCTATTATTATCATCATCCTCTCTTTAATCTCTTGTGGACTTACCTGTATCTCTGTGTAATGCGGATGTTAGGACATTCCCAAGTCTTTTCCAATCCTAAAATGCTAAACATACTAGTTTTCAGATGATATAAAATTAAAGTTGTATGTGCAAAGTGGCATCCTACATTTTGTTTTGTATTTTTGGTTCTTAGTGCATTTTTTTTTCTTTTTTGAGACAAAGTCTCACTCTGTTGCCCTCAGTAGAGTGCTCTGGTGTCACAGCTCATAGCAACCTCAAACTCTTGGGTTTAAGTGATTCTCTTGCCTCAGCCTCCCAAGTCGCTGGGACCACAGGCACCTGCCACGATGCCTGGCTATTATTTTGTTGTAGTTGTCATTGCTGTTTAGCTGTCCTGGGTCAGGTTCAAACTTGCCAGCCCCGGTGTATGTGGCCGGCGATCTATCCACTGAGCTACAGGCGCCAAGCCTGTTAGTGCATTTTTACATAAATTTTTATTTGATTCCTTTCAAATTTTCTCAGGTTTGTTCCAATTTTCCAGATGAGATGGCTTGACCATGGAGAGAGAGGGTCAGTTACTTGCCTGTCACCATAGAGACAGGGTACAGAAGAATTAAGACAAGGCCATTTAAATTTTCTCATGTTTTTTACCTGCAAAGTGAATTTTGCATAAAAAGGAACTGAGTTCCCATGTGGTATAAAATTTAATGAAGGTAACTGACTGTCCTGAGAAAGTCATTAAAACCCCCATGTCATCTCTCTAATCAAAAGGCTGCCACCCTTCTATTATTTCTTTATTACAACCTTTTATTTTTATTTCTCCAAGTTAAACTGGAGCCTGAGCTATCATATGCCACTTGTTAAAGACTTTTTAAATCAGTGATTTATGCTTTGAAAAAGCAATTCCCTATTCTTTTTTTTTTTCCACTTTATGTTGGTGAGATCCATGGGATCAATCTTTGAGTAGAAAAGAGAGGTCAGAAATTAAATCAGCATATTCTAAAAGATTAGTTATTTTCTCCTTGTACTTAGACATGGCAAAGGATCCAAGAGGCACTGACCCTAAGACCGTGGACTGCTTTTCTTCTGAGGCTTTCCAAAACTCTTATTTCAGAGTCACCAACATCATTTATAAATAAAAAGGCTTATTTGTGTTTTACTATTTGCTCTTTGTACCAAACAGCCACTGGCTTTGGGAATAATAAGATCTGTTACCCAAATAAAATCTACCAATTCCATTAGTAACACATCCAACTGGATCAAAAAACTGAAGAGTTAGTGAATATTTTATATTGTGGGTTTTGAAAAGATACTTTTGTGTGAATAGAAAAGGACTTTCTCAAAGCTGTTCATTTCAATTTCCTTTTTAATTTGCTCACCAACACCACTTAATCATCTCCGCAACCTACTAGAATTGCTCACTAGATGGGCTTTAAAAAATTAAACCAAGGTGATTTCTTTTTAGTTATAAGTTGGCTTAGCATCTTGTTTTTATATGGCTTGAAATGTTGAAGCAGTAAAATAAAACCACACTCTTTAATTGAAAGGTGCTTCTGCAATATTCAAGCCATGGTGTCACACACGTTGGTCAAATTCTTCAGAGCTCCTCAGTTACTTAAAGGTATTCCCAGTATTCTGAAAGTTATTTCTTGCCCTACTACAAAATTAAAAAAAGAAAGAAAGAAAGAAAGAAATCAGGAGCTTGTCTTCTCTTTGGCAACATTTTTTTCTCTATAGATTTTCTTGATACCCTCTTTAGTTCTTGACTTCTAGGATTCTTCCTGACAAATCTCCAGAGAGGTATCTGGATGTGCCTATAAGAGTGTCAAAAGGGGACTAAGGCGCCAGCCACTTACACCTGAGCTGGCAAGTTCGAATCCAGCCCGGGCCCGCCAAACAACAATGATGGCTGCAACCAAAAAATGGCTGAGCGTTGTGGCGAGCACCTGTAGTCCCAGCTACTTGGGAGGCGGAGGCAAGAGACTCACTTGAGCCCAGGAATTGGAGGTTGCTGTGAGCTATGATACCACAGTACTCTATCCAGGTGACAGCTCGAGGCTCTGTCTCAAAAAAAAAAAGAGAGTGTCAAAAGCATAAAGTCACATGTCCAGGTGCTGTGACCTTAGCTTTGATTGCCAGCAATTCACTAGATAAAGTGCTTAAACTGTCATCTACCTAAAGGCTTCCAGAATTTACATTATGCACTTTCAAAAGGGCATGTTGTGAACTGAGACCATGTGAGTAGCTCCAATCTCAAATTGACCTAATCTTGAAAACTTCTGCAAAATATTACATCATGAGTGATCATAGGAATGAGAATGACATTAAGGCATAGTTTCAAAACCACAAAGTAGCCTGTGTTCTGTGCTTTTGTAAATATAAAAAAAAATCCTGTAAATTTTACAAGTATCTATTTATCTTTGTTTCAACATTTCAGTGGAAATTAATTGCCTAAGAAATGATACCAGATGGATAATTTATTCCCTCTTTAGAAATGTTGTACTCGTTTGTTGATTTTTGCTCACTGGATTGGGTTTGTGGTTTAAAGAGAAGTTAATCCTGACTGTTAAGTCCTATAGAGTTACAGGATTTCTGAAAGACAATGGCTATTGATAATCCAATCCAATAAAATTTCCCATGTGTAAGTGTTCTTATAACCTTCTTTTGTTCAAGTGTTCTAGGACAATGTTTGAGGTGTCTACACAGTAAATTGAGATTTGACTACTCAATTATTTCCACTAGTGGAACTCAAAATAGATATTTCATTTTTTTATTACAATAAGAAATTAATCAAAATTTATTTAAAGTTAACTTTAGTTACTTTACCTGTGTAAATTTTTTTTTGTGTCACTTTCTACAAGGATTACTGACATAGTTCACAATGTCTTTCCTCTTTAAAACTTTTATAAATGATATAGATTTTGTTTTCAGTTGTGGATGTTTACAATGTTACATATTTCTATTATAAATATGTTTTACATAATTATGCAAATGGCAGAGTGGTTTCTTTTTGGTAGAGAAGGGGCTTTGCTGTGTTGCCTAGGCTGGCCTCAAGCTCCTGGGCTCAGGCAGTCCTCTTTCCTTGCCTCCTAAAGAGCTAAGATTACAGGTGTGAGCCACCATGCTTGGCCTTATATCAGCATTATACGCTAATTTAGTATCTTTGTATTGGTAGCTTGTTTTCAGCCCTGAGAAAAAGTGGATAGGTATAATACAAAGTAATCTTTAATTTCTTGTTTTTTTATTTATTTGATATAGAGATACAGATGATATAGATGATATTATATGGAGATACAGATGAAGTATTGTCTCTCTTGATTTTCTAAGTCTAATATGTAATATTTTATTTTGGTAGAGCTATCATAACAAGTCATCGCTGGACCTTAAGATCTGTTTCTTTGCTTTTATAAACTAAACACTCTTCTCAGAAATCACTACTTAACCTGCCATGAGATTTCTCTGATCAAGTTGTTCATATTTTAGACAAAAAAATGTTCTTTTCAAACTTTCATCAGTTCTAGAATAGAAACTGTTTGATCCAAGCAAGAATTTCAACATAGATCTTGCAACTTAATATCCATTGATGAAGAAATTTTTTCTATTTACATTAGTTCATTCTTAATGGCTTCTTTATGTGTCATGTTATTAGGGATGAGAAAGACTAATGTGATATTGAGCCAATTTCTTCTTTAAGAATTGTAAAGAGTGCTGTTTGAGATTTGATGATTCTCTTTCTAGATTCCAGCTTTGTTTAGAACAACATTGATTATCACCATTGGGATGCTATTTCAGGAGAAGGTGCCTATGACATGTACATCCAAACATGGCAACAATCGCTTGATCACCGTCAG
Source organism: Arctocebus calabarensis (assembly GCA_963573935.1). Lineage (NCBI taxonomy): Eukaryota > Metazoa > Chordata > Mammalia > Primates > Lorisidae > Arctocebus > Arctocebus calabarensis. The sequence goes on from CAUYON010028191.1 coordinate 9,416, forward strand.
TACAGTTACTCTTGGACAACTACTCTATGCCAGATATCGTGCTACATATATTTAGTGTAATTTAATGCTCGTAATCCTGTGTAGGTTTTTCAGTTTGGGAAACTGAGCCTGAGAGAAGCTAAAAAACTTTCCTTACCTCAAATATCTAGAAAGTGGTGGGGCCAACGTTCCACCCTTAGACTTAACCCCAGAACCCAGAGACTCAACCAGGGTGCCATACCTTGTCTACAAGAAAACAGATACCTTGTCTACAGATACCAATAGTCAGCTCAGAAATATGAACTGGAGGTGTTTCTTCCCATTTTGAAAACTTTGAGTGGGTTGTGGCATTTTCTGTCATAAACCTAGACATTTCTCTTAAGTTTTTTGATGCATTGTAGGCTATCGCAATATTGGAGATCAAACTCTTACTTAAAATCTACAACGTGAAAATTATCTGTAGGTACAATATACGCTTTTGGCTGATGAGTACACTAAAATCCTTCACTTCACCACTATACAATATATTCATATATTGAAAACTTATACCTCTGAATTCTGTGAAATAAAAAAATAAAAATAAATCAACCCTATAAATTCTGTTTTGGCAGCACGTTTGTAATGCCATGTACAATTTTGGAAAATTACTGATAGTATATAAAATTGGCATTACAGAGACATATCACCACATTCCCTGAAGGCCATAGATCCCGCCAACATTTCTCTGATATTATTTCAAGCATCAAGTGATCAAAATTTTCTAAGTCATTATCCTGATGAATCGGATGATGATTAAGGTATAAAAAGGACTTATTGCCAATTTTCAAATATACATATTTTCAATAAACATATGATTAGATCAGTAAAACTGAAAACGCAATGTTGAGTAGAAAATCAGTATGGCACATAAAAGAACTTAAACAGAAGAAGATGAATTTAAATAAATTCTCCAGAAGCCCTTATGTGCAGATTTCATACCATAGTTGTTTTTAACAGGATAAAATTCGAATCTCTGAAAAATCTGATTGAAATTTCTCCCAGGTAGTTACAGAGGATGAATACAGGGATTTACTTTGATTTTAAAGTATGGGTCTGTTCAGTCGCCATGATCATAGGACAAGATCACTGACAGAGTAAGAGAACGTAGTGTGTTTCAGTCTTCTTTGTGAAAGGCTTCCCTTTCTGCCCCTTTGACCACATCTTTGAGGTCATCTACTCTCCCTCCTCCTCTAGCTATATATTTTTGCAACTGAAACACTTTATTGATTTCTGTTGCTTATGATCACAACTTTTGACTTTGAAGGAAAGACATTCTCAAATCATTTTCTGGGCCTACGTTGGCAATGCTGCTTCCTTTCTAAGAAGCCAAGTTAGAATCCGTCCCACTGTTAGGAAACTTTGGGCTTTGCCATTCCTATGCTGGGTATTGAAACTATGCCAAGGGCATCGCTAGGAGGGAGGGCCGAATGGTCAGGTTAGTGCCACATGCAGATTGTGTTGGACTGGAGATCAGAGAGCTCTGAGTCATAGGTCACAGTGGCTTAGCCTGGGCACCTGGGTCTGTGGAAAGTTCTTGTGCCTTTAATTATAAATTGTTTCTATTGAGGCAGAGTGAAAACACTGCGGGAGGCTTCTGAGAGAACCACTGACACTAGAGCATCAGGAGCCCCAAATTCTAGTCTAGCAGTAATTTCCCCTGTGATCTTAAGCAATAAGGCATAAAATGCCTTATTTGAAATTAAGAAAATTGTGTTTTCTTTTATATTCTGCCTGCTTCTTTTAAGCAGTTTTTAAGTTTTTTTTTTTTTTTTAAGTACATTTAAGATGTTTTATGGCTGCCATTTTATTTATAGTGAGATATCCGGGTTTCCAAGTTAAGAGGAAATATTACACTTTTGAAAGGCGTTTTCAGAAAAACTGGTTTGGTGACTACAAATCATAGTTTCTACAGCAATCTCCCCAAAAGCCCAGAATTCCTGCCTCCTTGTATAATCGATTTCAGAGAAATAATTTGTCACCCAAGGATTTTTGTAAGGGTTAAATGTGTTGAAGGATTTGATGCCAGCTCAAGTTCCTGATAAAGGACTTAATAAGGTAAGCATGGTAACCAGCTACTTGTGAAATAGGCTTACTGTATTTTTTGTGTGGATACTTTTGCAACTAAGAACTCTGATCTGTAGAGTTTGGTTACTTTCCTTGAAGACTCACATGTTAAAGATATTTTACACATATAGGTGCAGTCGTTGTTTTGTGTAGGATTTTGTGGATTATAGAGAATAATCTGTTTCCTGGGAGAGATATAAATTAGCCATCTCTGCCCTTGAATACTTCCCCTGTGAGACTGTGTGACCTTAGGGCACCTGGTAAATTTTGACTCACTGTGGTGTCTTTTAAGGAGGTACCTCAGTCCCTTTAGTTCCCATCTCCCACCTGTTTGACCCCTTGTTACACTTGGAGGAATAGTCATGTGTGCCCAGTGAAAAGATCTATTTTTACTTAATAGGTAATCTAGAACTGAAGTTCTCTATTCAGGTAAATGTAAAAACAGGAATAAAAAAATGAAGATCTGGATAGTCACACCCACATGAGGTTCAGGTGCACATTTAACCATTTTAAATAATTATTATCAGGGCCAGACATGATGGCTCATGCCTGTAATCCCAGCACTTGGAAGACCAAGGTGGGTGGATTACCTGGGTTCAAGACCAGCCTGAGCCAGACAAGACCCTGTCTCTAGAAAATAGTTGGGTGCTCTGGCGGGCACCTGTAGTCCCAGCTTCTTGGGAGGCTGAGGCAAAATGATCGCGTGAGCCCAAGAGTTTGAGGTTGCTGTGAGCTGTGACGTCACAGCACTCTACCAAGTGTGAACAAGTGAGACTCTCTCAATAAATAAACTCTGTCTCAATAAATAAATAAATAAAATAAAATTACTAACTGTATCACATATTCTCTGCAGGGAATTTTTAAGTTTTTGGTTAATTTCTTTTCTCAAATTGATAGGGCTGTCAAGTATATGCTACACTCAAAACAGATGTGATAATTCTGTTTTGATAATTATCAACAGATAATTGAATTCATACCACTTCATTATTAGGCACCTCTTTTCTTCCTAGATTCTTTTGGCAGATAAAACATGAGTCTGGCTCACAAGTACCTATTTTTAAGGCCACTCTCTACAATTGTTAGAGTTGTTCAGAATCCTTGTACTCTATAATTGATGCCAAATGGTAAGCATCAGACTCATGGAGACAGACATGGCGATGGACTCAGAAGTTGTTCTGAGATCATAACCATGTTCTTTTATTCACCTTGTTGGATCCCACCCACACTTCTTCAGAAAGTTTAGATACCAATTTCTTCTCTCATGTAACATATTTTTCTATTTGAGTTTGTGCCATAATTATTTATTTTCAGTTACCTCCCAAACATCCGACCAAAAGGCACAGAGCACATGTTCAAGGGTTACAGACACTCAACTGGGCAATCTGGCACACAGGAACTTCCTGGAACTGAAATGTCCGCGAAGAACATGTGCTTAATTTAATAGCCCCTCACACTGGTCTTAGGACAGTGAAATACCCACTCTAAGGAAAGCTTATGAAAATGGGCCCTTAAAATTTGCAGATTAACCAAGTGAAATTAAACATGTTCTTAAGAATATGCACTTTTGTCAATTCCTGTTAATCCAAGCCAGGAGAAAGGGGACACGTAAAAGGCTGAAAGAGTACTTTTGGAGAATATGACAATTTGAAAGAAGACAGTACATTTAGGAAAATTTTGCCTCTCTGCAAACCTTACTATCCTAAAGACATTTAAGAACTTGGATCTCATTTCTGAGGCTATTTAATTACATTGTTTTGAACAAACAAAAGCACAAATGCTTAGTTCTTGCAAAAAATTCTCAGTGCCCTTAGATTCCATTGCTTAGGACTAGGCAAAATAATTTGGAAGTCTCTCTAATTCTTTATCTCCCATATGTAACATGTCAGCCATGACTATTTTACTTTCCTCTTAAATATATAATTTATAAATAGAAGCAATGTTGATAGACTTGTTTGACTCCCTTCTAGAAATAAACGACTCATTTTGGATAGCATGTGAGAGCTTCAAGCTGCTCTAAGTAACAATCCACGACAATGAGAAAATTGTTATATTATTCATCTAGGCAGCAGGAAATTAAAAAAAAAAAAAAAGGCAAAATCTGCTCCCCTAGTAACTGGGACTTTTTACATATAACATATCACCACTGGCAAACTTCATTTGTTTCAGTTCTGAATGTTGAGCAAATGAGCTTCCTTTTCACCACTCATTTTTTTTTTACTTTGTCCTACACTATGTACACTTTTGGTCATTTAAATAAATGTAGTTGAATATACACGTTAGTCTAAAAAACTTAATTTTTGAATGATTCTTACAGAGCACTCTAACATTTTCTTTGAGATTATTTTTCTATTTGTAAGTTCTTATTTATTCAAAATATGTATGTTTGCTTTAATAATGGGATTTTCCTTTTGAGAGAAATCCCCTGGAAAAAGGATACCTCTATTTTCTTTGGGAGTGCAGGAAATCCACATGTCCTCTGGCAGTTATCTTTCCTCATAAAATGGACGGGTAAAAGTGGTAGACTCTTGACCCAAGTCATCCACAAAGGCTTTGCTGATGCATTTGGTGCCCACTGCTGGTCCTCACTGTTTAGAAATTGAAGAGACAGGGGAGGGATGGAAGGAAGAAAACAAATTTTTAACACTGGGATTATTTAGACCTGCAAAGTTTGTTTCCCCGTGAGGAAAGAGCTTTTGTTAGACTGGCCAGATCACATGATGCAACCTTTTGACAACTGACTGTCTGCTGGAGACGTCTGTGAGAGATGACCTTTTGACCTAGGAAGGAATGCTGTGAAGGTGGGAATGCACGCTCAGCCCCTGCCCAGGAGAGAGCGTGGAAAACAGCCCCAGCTACTCTGCACACTCTGCTCTGGCTTGGTTTTAGCTTTGAATTTTGTATTAGATAGTAAAGACTTGAGGGAGTTTTCTCAAATTATTCCAGACCGTTATTATAACTCTCTCGTCCTCTGAAATAAAGTTAACAACAAACCATCTGAGTTATCCTATAAATGTATCTTTCAAGAGACCTAAGAAGTCTTCTCTGTTCTTCCTGACCAGCTTATGGACTAGAACCCACGTCTTTGACCTGTTTGGGGGCAGGGAATTAAGTCCATGCACATTGGTCTAGGGGCCTTAGACGTAGACGGGAGTAGGGGGAGGAGAATGAGTGCATTGCTGTAAAAGCATTCCGGGTAGCAATGATCTTCAGAGAAACAAAAATCCATTGTGCAGGGCTGTAATCTGAGAAACTTTCTGTTATCGTGCTTGTTTTACTCACCAACATTGATCCCCTGTACATGTGACTTTTTGAAAAGGAGCACCATGTTGGCGATTCCTCTTATTACTAAATACCATTGTGTTTATAATGGCCATTTATATATGGTTACACTCCACGCCCGTGTGGTTAATGGACATTTTCTAACTCTCTGATGCCACCTGACCAGCACAAGATACAGCCTTGGCCTCCTGATTACTCTCTTTACCCTGTCCTCTGTCACTCCTTGACGTCCTCTATGAAAACGAAATAGGGAGCTTAGCATTGCTGAAAATAGGGTAGCACAAAGTCTATGGGGGTGGGGGTGGGGGGGAGAAAAAGACAAAAAAGGCTGGCAAAGCCTTTAAAAAAAAAAATAGGTTACTTTACTTTTTTTTTTTTCCCCCCAGCTCCACAATATGTCTGCATGCTTTAGCACTGATTTCTCAGCTAGTGGGTCCCAGGAGGCCCCATTGAGCCCTGTACTGCTCAGGGAATTGCAGCTTTATAAAATGGTGGAAAAAATGTAGTTTGTACGAATTGTTCTTTACCTTGGTTTGGGTTCAGAATGGCAGCTGCACTCCGACTTGTGTGTGACAGCACAAAGGCCAGCAACACTGAAAAGCAAGTCAGCAAGTAGAGAGACAAAAGCAACGTTCAGCTAATACAGCTCCACATGGCCTGACTAATTTATGAGAAAAAAACTGTTCTGTTCATTGGATCAGCACTCTGAGGAGGCAGGTGGAATTGTAGGAAGTTTTCATTGACTCTCCTGAGCAACTAAGGACGCCACGAGAGATTCTTCTCAGTTTGAACTTTATCAGGGTCTACGCTTAATCAATAGAGTATTGGAAAAAGAATTAATTACTAAAGCAGAATAAAACAGCTGCATTTTAAACTAAGGATCCATCAATTCAGTAATCTTCCAGTTACAGGCTAGGTGCCGTGAGGATTTGACTCCATGTAATGAGGAACCCGGGGAGTTTCCTCATGAACAGGCTGGGAATTCACATTAGCCTGTTTCAGGTATTTGTCATTAGTACAACTCATTTCTCTTCTCCTGCATTGCAATTTGTATTTTATGTACTGTGGAACCCACGGAATTCCCACCGAAGGTGGGAATCGTCACCCTGAGCAGGAGTCTCCACCTACCTGGGCCTGTCTAGTCTGGAAGCTGCTGCAGGGGTTCGGAGCTGGGCCCTGCCGCCTTGTGTGCAGGGTGGGGGTCAGGGCCCTGCCTGTTGAAGACGCACTGGTTTGAACCTGGCCTGGAAATGTTTCATCTGTAATTTCCATAATGGTGGATTTCAAGGAGGGCTGCGGAGGGTTATGGGAGATGAATTAGGTTTTTAGTGAGCTCATTAGGAAGCCAAACAGAGTTGAGGCGTGAGGCAGTGAGCGGGGCTGTAATCAGTTCTGCTCGCTTTGTTCCCTGCCTTTGGGACATGTTTCGAAAACTTCGTGGCGGGGGCTGCTGTGAGCCTGGTGCAGGCGAAGCTGTGGTCCTGGTGGCTGACTTGTTGATTTGTAAACCTCTTAATTCATTTTTTTTGTTCAATTTAATCTTTTCTTTCTGAAGGAAAATTAGTTGAATGTTAGCCCTCTTTGCACTATTCACCTCTTAAATTATGCTCATTCTGAAGAGCTTGTTATGCCTGAATAAACATGAAATGACTTGGCATTTTCCCATCAGAGGCACACCCATTTTAACACCATGTATTTACCATTCCTGGAAATGTCTCATTAACTTCTGAAAATCTGCGAGCATGATATTTTGGGCTACTGTAACACACCTCTTGGCAGTCACAGAAGGCAGTTTGGTTAATGCCTCATAATATCCATTTTTATTCTCAACATGAAGAAAGACTCTCTATAGAAAATTGATGCAGTTTGCTCTGCTAATTTTCATGCTCATTCCAATTAATTTAACATGACCCAGATTTTCTTCCTCGGGCTCATCCTGACTAATTAGTAAAGCAACACCTAGAACAAGTTATGTTTAATAACATTGAGGAACACTAGTTGTGAGTGATTTTGATGCTAATAAAGATATTCACTGATGGGACAGATATTTTATGTCAATTATGGTATGTAATTTAGAAGTCCCAACGTGCTGGTTGGAGTATGGAAAGGCTAGCAAATCACTACAGGAGATAATAGTGTTTTTAAGATTTCCTCAGCACCTAAATAACCACTGGGACCAATTACTCTATTATTGTTATTATCATTTGGGGAGGGGGGGCTGTAGAATCAACAAGATTGTTAACTGATTTCACGGTAATGAAAGGGGTGGAGTTGTTGCATTACAAACCTGACCCATATTCACCAGGGCCAGGCCTTCAGTACCTACTGAACCTTATCAAGCAAAGAAAGGCAGTCAGGGGCACAGAACGCAGCAGCGTTTATTCCAGGAGAAGGAGTGGTTTCTCCACCTCTGTGGTTGGGGTTCTTTCATCACATTTTTGTCAGTAAGATGAATCAATTTTACTGCTTACAGCAAGATTGAAGTTGGTGGTGGCTGTGGTGAAAGTTTTCCAAAGTTGAAAATGTTGTTTAGGACAGGGGTGGTGGAAAGCTCTCCGCATTCTCACAGGGAAGACAGTTGAAGGTAAGGCTCTGGGAATACAGAAAAATACAGGGAAGAATTTTGTTTATTACCTTTATAACATATATTTCTGCAGTGCCTGCTGTGTACTTGGCACTGTTTTATATCCTAAGAGTATATGGTGGAAGAAAAGCCTTGTGCCTGTCCACAGGATGTTTCCAGGCAGAGTCAGATGTCAATTCCTTCTCTCTTAAAGTGATCGACCACAGAAACTTTGTATGATTCAACAGGATATAGAAATGTTATGAAGTTTTGTAGGAGGACAGAAATGTCTGGACAGATGAGCTCTGAAATCATAAGGATAACCATTATGGGATGCAGTCAATTGTGGTGACCCCTCTCTCTGCCGCTATTACCTCTGAGACCTTGAGCAAATTGTTCAACCTCTCTAAGCCTCAGTTTCTTCATGTGTAAAATGAAAATCAAACCTTATAGGATGGTGAGAATTAAATGAGGTAATTCATATAAAGTGCTTAGCAGAGTGGAAGAGAGTTAGTGCTCAATAAACATTATTTTGTATTAACGCTGTTAGTATAGAGTACATTTAGAGTTAAAGTTTCTCCAAAGGTGTATAATAGAATATACACTAATCATTTCTCAGTGCTAATTACTATTGTTGATGTTTGAAATTAGAATTGACAAGAATACTTCTTTTTTCTAAATATTGCAAACAGGCTTCCTTTCAGATCCCTATTTCAAAACATGCAAGGTCTCCCGCCTCCTAATAGTTCATTGGTGAGTTTGATATGTGTAAAATCATTGGCTTCTCATAGGCAGAAGATTCCATTAAAAATGTTTATTTCCATTTTGCCTTTTTAGCTTCCATTTTGCTTTTAGGTATCGAAAGAAAAAATAATTGGCAGAATTTGTAAGAATGAGGCTAAGCTATTGATAAAAACAAGGAAATTGAAAAATAGGAAAAGCAAAAGAAACAACCAGGTTATGATTGATAGTAAAACTGGAAATAATGCTTTGTAAAATTGTCATTTGGGTAGATCAAAAAAGGGTCAATGCTGGGTGTAGTTAGTTGTCTGCTACTCCCGGAGGCTACTCCGAAGGCTGAGGTGGGAGGATCACTTGAGGCCAGGAGCCCGTGACCAGCTTGGAAAATAGAGAGAGACCCTGTCTATAAAAGAAAAAAAAAAAGCAGTCTAATGGTAGCAACTTCAGATAGTTCAGTCTAATAATACAGAGGATAAGTAATAGAAAGTGCTTCCGGAAGGCAAGAAGTTAATAAAACATTAACCTTATTCCCTTTATCTGTTAAATGGGGATGATATAGTATATGCCCTTTACACTTTGTTGTGGTGATCAGTAATTGAAAAAAATGGCTGGGTGCCCTTAGCTCAGTGATGAGGACGCTGGCCACATGCTCCAGGGCTGGTGGGTTCCAGCCCTGCCTTGGCTTGCTAAACAAAAATATAGCCATGTGTTGCGGCAGGCACCTGTAGTCCCAGCTACTAGGGAAGCTGAGGCAAGAGAATCTCTTGAACCCAAGAGTTGGAGGTTGCCATGAGCTATGATGCCACAGTACTCTATTGAGGGTGACAAAGTGAGACTGTTTAAATAATAATAATTGAAAAAAAACATTATTTGAGTTAGAAAAATCATTATATGAACGAGGTACTTTTTACCCGAGATCATACATTTCTAAGTTTAGAACATTAGTCTCACCATAACTAGTTCAGTAATTATTTTCCTAATGTCCTATGGTTGACATAGAGAGGATGTCAGCTTCACTTCCCACCAGAATAATTCATCCACTATAGGAAAGCTAAATAGTTTAGTGGAAATCATCTGTCTACAAAATATATTTTCAAAATGGAATAATCCTCTAGGTATATGGTTCTTCTCACATTCCTGATCATTTAAATAATGCCACACTTTGGGGAATTCCACATTTGCTTTAGAATCTTCGGATTTTCACACATAAAGACTCAGGAAATAAATCCTTGAGGAGGTCCTTATACGTGATAGTAGATGTGCATAATGTAACTCGGACTTTACCATGTAACCGTGCTCAGACCTCTGTTAGGAATCGTTTTACAGTTATGAAGTGAAGTTGGCCTCTCTCCAGTGATTACCCACTGGTGGTGGAAATTGTGTTCTACTGGGTCAGCGGTGAATTCCTCACTCAAATGGTGTCGAGTCAGCTGGTTTTTAATTTGTTATCTTCTCGAGAGTGCGTTCACCGACTTTATCACTGAGAAGAATGACTCCCTAGCCTAGTGTGATCAAGACCCGGAAATGTGCTGCATCAGCATATTGAGGTTGGACTGCTATTTGATTGGTGGCTCTTAGATCTGATCGTACAGCAAAGATGTCAGTTCTCTCATAGGCTGGTTCACCACAGGTACACCAATAAACCTACTGAGAAACAAACCCTTTCTTTCCTTTCCTGGGAAATAGTAGAACAACTTTTCCTTTCAAACAAAAACCTTTACAGTTTCTGTTTTATTGGCTAACAGGGCTTGAATAAAGTCACGTTGGTGCCCCTTGAGTTGTCTTTCTTTATGACAGCGTTTGGGGTTCTGCTATGGCAAATTCATAATTACCTGACTTTCAGCTCCTTGCCTTTCCAGGAGGAGATGGATGGCAATCAGTGGTAATAATTGTTCCCACAGAGTGGTCCACATGCCTCTTTGCTTTTGTGCCATTTTGAGATAGAAGTTGTGGAAGAACAATGAAAATATATATTTTTTTCTATTAGGCAAATACATCTTTCAGCCAGTGGTGCCTATTTTTTCTTTCTTTTTTAAACGTGAATGGGCATATAAACAAACAAAAGAAGGAAGGAAAACGAGAAATGAGACTAACTCCTATTGACTATCTAATGGGAGCCAAATAACACACATCTCAAAAGTCAGATGAATCCCTTGGCCTTGATTGGGCAATAGTAAGTGACTGCACTTACCCAGGTTCAGAGCCACATCATGACCCTATTTACACCTTATCAAACACACATTTAAGAATATATATGTAAATTCCATTTCTGTATGGGAATCAAGCCTGACCGGTGCAGTATGTAGCACAAACTGGAGTTGAAAATGCACCTTGAACCCATCTGTGTTACCAAACAGCCACATAACTTTAGGCAAGTTTCTTAACCTGTCTGAATTTACCTTCTGCTTACATTAAATGGGAATTATAATAGCATATAATCTAAATTGTCCTGTGGATGAGATGAGGCTTGCTGTTCTTAGCATGTATTCCATATTCCACAATGTTAGTTCCCTTCCTTCTTTATCTGGTGGATTCAGGGATTATCGGAAGGCCTGGAGCCGGCTGTGATGATTAATATTAATTCTGTATTTTCTATTAATTTTTAATCTTAAAATTGCTCAGAATCTTTCATGAATGGTGAAATTTTCCTCTGAAACTGACTAAGCTCCCCATTGAGGTGTGAGATTTTATATTTACTAGGAATGAGTTAATATGGAATTTCCCACAGGAACTTTAAAAAATGTTTATTAAGAATTATTTTATTGGCTCTGTGCCTGTGGCTCAACGGGCTAAGGCACCAGCCATGTACAACTGAGCTGGCAGGTTCGAATCCAGCCCGGGCCTGCCAAACAACAATGACAGCTGCAACCAAAAAATGGCCGGGCGTTGTGGGGGGCGCCTGTAGTCTCAGCTACTTGGGAGGCGGAGGCAAGAGACTCGCTTGAGCCCAGGAGTTGGAGGTTGCTGTGAGCTGTGATGCCATGGCACTCTACTCAGGGTGACAGCTTGAGGCTCTGTCTCAAAAAAAAAAAAAAAATTTTATTATCTTTGAAGTTGTTATTGCTATTTCTTTTTTGCAAGGTAAGCCATTCTTTGTTAACAATAGGTCATATAATTAGATTTGGCCAATGGAGAAAAATATTATTTAGTAAAATCTGCCAAGTACATTCTGACCACCCACTTTACATCTCTATGAAGTTAAAGGAAATTACATAAATCAACAGGTTTATAAATATCACTTTGGGCTTCTACTTACAACATTTTTCAAACGTTGCCTCAAATTATTTCATCCTTTGAGAATTGAGAGAACCCAACTCCCCCCTATCTGGATTGCACTCTGTACTTTCCACTAAAATCTATTTTGTTTATGAAGATTTAATTTACAATAATTGGCTTAGCATTAATTTTATCAGCTTTATTGAGATATAATTTCTATACAAAACACAACACATTTAAAGAGTACAGTTTAATGGGTTTTGACAGTTTCCCAAAAGTGAAGGACTGCGCGTGTCCTCAGGTAATCACTGATTTGCTTCGGATCATTTGGATTTCTTCGCATTTTCTAGAATTTAATATGTTTGGAATCATACCGTATGTGGTTTTTTGTGTTTGGTCTTTAACTTAGCACAGTGGTATGTGTTGCATCTATGAGTAGTGTCGTCCTTCCCGTTGCTGAGTAGTATCTCAGTATATGGATGTACCACCTTTTGTTTATATATTCATGCTGTTCATTTTAAGAAAGGAAAAACCTAAGATTTATTGATGCATCTTTGTTATGTCAAGTGCCACTTGAGGTGATGTATAAAGTTTGTTAATGTTAGTAAGTAGAAAGCTCCTGGCACAAAACAGGGGCTTAGTAAATAATAGCTCTTACTTTGATGAGATCATTTAATTTTTTTTTTTTTGAGACAGAGTCTCATTGTTTCACCCTGGGTAGGGTGCTGTGGCGTCACAGCTCACAGCAACCTCAGACTCTTGGGTTTAAGCGATTCTCTTGCCTTAATCTCCCAAGTAGCTGGGACCACAGGTAGCTGCCACAACGCCCGGCTATTTTTTTGTTGCAGTTGTCATTGTTGATTTTAGCTGGCCCAGGCTGGGTTTGAATCCAGCAGCCTGGGCATATGTGGCCAACGCCCTATCCACTGAACTGTGGGTGCCACCCAGGATCATCTAATTTTTATAATTAGCCCATGAGATATGCATACATTTTCCCATATCATAGATGAGGATATTGAGGTTCAGAGGGTTAATCTCTTGACTAAAGTCATGCTCAACCAATAAGAAGTAGACCTGGGGATGGCCCATGTTCAGTGGTGTTTACAAGTAACCGATTTGAACCAGTTACAGATTTCTTTGTTCCTTTTCCACTCCTATGCCTTCACTTGACTAGCCTTAAAAAAATTTTTTTTTAAAGAGAAAGGAATCTGGAAATTCAACACAAGATCTACTCTATTCCCCAGCCCATGCTTCTTACATTTCATCACCATTTCCACCCTCAAGAGTATGTGCTTCTGTGTTTCTGTAGGAGAGAGGTACAGGACAGGCTGTAGGGGCAAGGACCATGTCAGAAGTGAGCCTCCCATGTGCAAAGGAGTGCAGCTGCCCACAGAAAAAGAGTGAAGTTAGAAATTTAGAATGAGAGAGGTGAACTAAGTATGGAGGGCACTCTTCCAAAGGTAGGGCCCCTGTCGTTGTTTGTGTTTTTTTCTTTTTGGTAGAGACAGAGTCTCACTTTATCAACCTCGGTAGAGTGCTGTGGTGTCACACAGCTCACAGCAACCTCCAGCTCCTGGGCTTTGGCGATTCTCTTGCCTCAGCCTCCCGAGTAGCTGGGACTACAGGCGCCTGCCACAATGCCCAGCTATTTTTTTATTTTGCAGTTCGGCAGAGGCTGGATTTGAACCCACCACCTTCGGTATATGGGGCCGGTGCCCTACTCACTGAGCCACAGGTGCCACGCCTGTTTCTTGTCTTTTATTACTAAAGTTTCTTCTGCCATGGAATGGATCTTACAAGTTAATGTCTTTGAAATTTATGACATGGCAACTCTAAGGCCAATTTTCAACTCTGAGCAACCAGCTTTCTAGATAGATTTTGTTTCCAAATTTTAGATGTAAATTCCACAAAGCATAAAAGCACATTCCAAGAAATAAGAGAGTCAACCAGGCATTTGCTTAATGTACGTTTAGGCACAAACCATACCCATAATATACACAAAGTTCAAAGAATCATGTGAAAAAAATAATATTGTTCTTGACTTGAAGCTTTCAGTCAAGGAGGAGAACAAATGTAGTTGCGTGTGCGTGTGCGTGTGTGTGTTTGTGGAGTTTCCTACTGTCATTCTGAGTGTTAAAGTAAGAACTGAGAGCGGAGAAGGACTAATTTTAGTGAGAAGGTCAATCTTCTTTCCATAATGCGTATCTTCATAACATAAACAATATAAACTCCATCTCAAATATTTTTGAGTACATATGTTTGTCCATATGCAAGGTGCTAAGATGATATTTGTAAATGGCCTTGAAATCACATTGTTTTGAAGCACTTCAGTAGAGACTGCAGATACCTTTAAGCTCAACTATTAGGCTTTTGTATTTCTCCCAGCATGCTTTTTTGTGTCAAAGTGCCAAAAGCTGCTCCTTTAAAAAATATGACACCTTGACTGAGATGTAATTCACATACCGTACAATTCACCCATTTCAAGTTTATAATGGTTGAATGAAGTTCTCAATGGTTTTTAGTGTATTTACAGAGTTATGCAACTATCAACACAATTTTAGAACATTTTCATCACCCCACAAGAAACACCATTGCCAGTTCTATTTCATTTTGTACTTTGGTGCCTGTGGTTCTTTAGCACATAGGATGTATAGAGAAGGATGCTTGTGCTATCTTAAATTAGTCTTACTAAGTAACCACATTATTTGTTTCCCTAGGGCTGTTATGTGTGTTATGAACATCCATTTGCATTCCATTGCATAAAGCATAACCTGCTTGTTATCAAATAACAGCACTAGATTCATTTAAAGCAACCATGATAAATGGAATATCCAAATGCATAATTGATTATTTTTTAAATGTTAGCCATTTAATTTATAACCTTTTTCAACAAACTCAAAATTTGATTAGGGAACTCTATTGTGTGAAAGTGTTTTTTTGAAAAAATGTACAAAATAGAGTTTTTAATAGTTGATAAATAGGTTCTAAATCTAGTGTCTTAGTGGTTTAAAAAGTATTGACCTAAAACCTGTTGTCAACTTAATAATACTTTTGTTTTTCCTTTTTTTTTTTTTCCTATATGTAGCTTGACTAGCTTCCTAAAAACTTCCTAAAGGTCACGTTGATAGATACTTCCAACTAGTTGTCTTAGTAAATATTATTATTATTACAGTAAAGAAAGCTATCTTTTATTTGAAGATAAATGGTTATTGTGAAGAGTTTTTTGGCATTATTTAGCAATGTCAATTTTAAACTTGTACTTTTGTTAAAGCATTCTATTGTCTTCATTTTACAATAATTGGCAACGTGAAGATATATTCAAAAAATCTTTGTTTTGTTGTTCTGCTCTTAGAAACTATTATTTATTAATATAAATTCACATAGAAATGCCATCTTAAGAATGCAGACTGATCAACTATTTTATATTATAAAAATGTATTGTCCCTTTTTTGTTTTAAATAGCAAATAAAAATGTGGAATGAAAATAATTTCTACTTTTATTATTCCTGCTAAGAGATTTGCCTTTTTGTTATTCCTGCTAACAGATTTTGTTATTGGTCAATAATATTTGATTAATATGTAATGTTTCAGTTAAGATTAAAGTGTGCTAAAAGAGATAATAAGATATAAATTCCTATAGTTAATGATAAAATGAGAATATTATCAATGTATACTGAAATATGCAGTATAGGTTTGATGTAGTTAATACATTCTTTGAAGCAAATGAATTATATTCTAGTTTTAGTTTAAATATTAAAAATATGTTTTATATGTCTTTTGTAGGAAATTCTTTCTGCAAATATAAAGGCCATATCTTTGCTTGAAAGACCTGTTGATTCAGAGATGTTAGTCAGCTATCTTTACTAAAACACTTTACAGTGCTAAAAATAGTCCACTTCAGTTAAATATGGATATTTTAAAAAAGAAAATCCCAGTTAGACTGCAACAGAAGGACATTTTGTGTGACAATATTTTGCATGATTAAAAATTTAAACAGAATAACAGCTATTTATATTTACAGTTACATGAGAGTAATTACTAAAGCAGACAAAATACTTAGAGCATAATTTAATAATGTTTTCCTCTAGCAAAGGTGCCAAAATTGTTATTTGCATAATTTTCACAATTTGTACTGAAACATAGCTAAGTGAAATTGGGAAGACATCCTTCTTCGACCACCTTTTTTCTTCTATAGGAGATAGAAAGAGATTCATATATCATAACAACTCATTTTTGCGTAATTTCCCATAAAAACTATGACCTTTGTGTTAAACCATGAGGTGAGAGAGATGTGTTCCATTCATACTTTCTCTTCGTGGGTCTTTATTTCAATGGCCAGCTTCAGCCCAACTTCAAGGCTCCTAATTATAACATTTACTGGTTCAAAGATTAACCTTCTGAGAGGGGCATTCTGGGCTGTTGGTAACTCGATCAGGTTGGTCTCCTCTGGGTCGCAATCTCTTTCTGGTTCTTTGTATCACAGGAGGGAAATGATGGTATCTGGCACATTCCTAGGATGACTTGAAGATAGCAGCCTTCTGTGTTTAGGGCTGAAAGATTGTGAACTCTGTTAGCTGAAATGCCACTCTGGGGAGGTGAACGGAACATTAAGAAAGCTTTAGCTGTAGGTAGTGTAGTGCAAGTAGAGTCAAATTTGAGAGCTGGGACTCGAGTGGACATTTGTCCCTGCTTTCTGCCTTAATAAAAGCTGAGTGTTAACTGTGGAAAAGGGCATTTGAGAGATCACTAAAAATGAATCATTAGAGTGCCCAGAAGAGCTTTATTATGATGTACTGTGAATAACTTCAGAACATACTCTGTACTTTTATATGTGCTTATGAGGTAACTGAGTAACAAATACGTTCTTTTATTCTGCACCACAGAGATTAAGCAATCTGCTGAATTAAAATGGCAGAGGAATGTACTTTTCTACCGGACTCAGTCAATCTCCTTTGGAGAATTCGGTGCGGGACTTAGCAGAATAGGTATCCTTCCTTAAAATATTTTAAAATCTGTAAGTGAAATATATATTTTTTAATGGGAAGAAATGAAATATATATACATGTGAAAAATGAGAATCCAGATCTAGTGAAGAATAGGCTTAGAGTATTAGAAGCTTTCATTCCCTTCGGTTATGAAGGATTAGAGGGTTCCAGTCAATACACAAAACCATATTATAGCTCCTCACGGGTAAATTGAGGGGACTGATTTGGTCAAGGACCAGTATGAGGATGTTTCTGTTCAACAGTTAACAGGATTCAACATGATATGGAAAATACAGGCGTGCAAAACTATACTACGACATTCACATTGCCAGCTAAAGCCTAAAACACAGCCACATTTACATATGTGTCCATCTGTCTGTTTTTACACTTTATTTTTCCAACCAGTGGGTGAAGTGGTTTTCATCCAAGCTGCAGTCAGAATTTTTTTTCACCCACCACTTTCCATTATATCCTATAGATGCATATTTTAAAGTGCATGTTATTTGTCTCTGGACGCACATTTGCACAGCCTTGGCTGGGTTTCCCTTTCTCTCCTGGAAGGTTAGCTCATCTCCGGAGGCCTGTCCCCCTTGCAGCTGCGGGTACCAACCAGGTTGTCTCGGGATCAGTCCGTTAGCGGGCAGGGAGGTGCTCTCTCCACGTTGCAGAAATCCCCCATGCTGGCCAGGGGGAAGCTGCCCCAGCCACCGTCCAGCCACGCTGGTGAGAATGGAAGTGCTTTTGGTCTCTTCAGTGGAGAGCCTGCTTAAATCCTGTGTAAATAGAGGGAGGATAACAAAGAATGAACCCCTGCAGCTCTGAGCATTTGGAGCCATTTGGGGCTGAATTTGCTAAATGCTGCTTATACCGCCTGAAAAGTTGAAGAGAAAGGAGCATAAAATCCCCTCTTTTTTTCCCTTTCTGCTCATACCCCGGGGGGAGGGTGTTCAGGACCAGGGAAGCCTGAGGTAAGCCCTTGAAGACTTGTTTTTTCAGTGCTCTTTTGAGTGTGAAAAAGGTGGCCTGGGTCACTGTCCTCTCTTTAATGTCGGAAAACCCACACAGTTAGTAAATGTTGCATGTAAACGAAGGCATTTCATCTCTCCTGGTTCCCTCCATGCTAGTGGGCCATGAACTAGTCACTTGCAAAATCACAGAAAAATTTCACTTTAACGTGTCCAGACAGTTAAGCACAGCAGGAGAGTAAAAGAGATCAGTAATTAGCAGGTCTCACTGTTGGCCCCTCACCCTCCCCACGTTTCTGGGTCTACAGTCCCCCCCAAAACTGATCTGATGTTTGAAAAAGGTAAATTGCATGTGGAAAAAGATTTCCTTCGCTGATGGTTCTTGGAAAGCAAGCTTTGCAATGCCATGTTCTAAAACAGAACTAGGCAGAACCTTCTCCTTCATCTCCATCTTCATCTTCTTCCTCATCATCGTCATCATCTTCATCTTCTTTCTACAATCTCACTTGAGCACCTGATGCAGGTTTTCTCAGTGGGATACCCTAAATTAAACTCCTGGAGGGTAGTCCCTGACAACCACCGAAAGGAAGTATCTTTTGACTCTTAGTACATTTTCATTCTGTTTTCAAAGTACCAAATTAAGAGGGAAAAAAAAAAAGGTGTACAGATATGATGACGGAAAATTAGTCCACAAAGGACTGTGTGTTGCGGTTCCGTGACTCTATTATTTTTCATTTCTAACTGTGATGTTTCTGAATAATTGAAGCAGGCTGGGCATTGGGCAGCCCTCCTCTCTCTTCCCTGGTGGAATAGGGCAGAGTAGACATGGAGCACCTGTTTCATAAACAATATGCAATACGTGTCTCAGGTCATCTGTGAGAAGAACCACGCATATTTATGCATAGCAAAACGCTGGGTGTGGTATGAGGTCTCATAGGGCAGGTAGAGTAGAGGGAGGCCAACTAAGGCTTGGTGAATCTCCTTCATAGGCGCTTTCTTCAAAGGAAATTATGTTCTCATCAGGTCCCAATAATATGTCAAGACGTTCTTGCTGCCAGTTTGTCCTTTCCACTAACATTCGAGTGTTTACTCTATGTCAGGGAATCAAACATTAGTAAGACATTGCTCCTGCTTGCAAACGCTTATGGACAAACAAATTAGTAAACAGATAATTGCAAAACAGAAAAGCAAATATCAGGGGTAACAACTCTGTTCTCTATAAGAAGTAGAGAGCATAGTACATTAACTCTGTTAATGGGAACAAGGGGAAGTTTTAAAAAGGAGATTTCCTTTTGCACTGGGTTTTGAAGGTTGAATAGGAGTTTGCTGGTAAAGACAAATGGGAAATGAGGAAAGAAAAAATAAAGAGGGCATTCCGTACGAATTGGGAAGGGTGAACTTTATGGAATCTTGAAAGAAAATCTTGGCTCAGAATTTTTTTTCTTTCTGAGACAGAGTCTTCCTATGCCACCCTTGGCAGAGTGCCATTGTGTGACAGCTCACAGCAACCTCAAACTCTTGGATTTAAGTGATTCTCTTGCCTCAGCCTCCCAAGCAGCTGGGACTACAGGCACCTGTCACAATGCCCAGCTATTTTTTTGTTGCAGTTGTCATTATTGTTTAGCAGGCCTGGACTGGGTTCGAACCACTAGCTTCGGTGTATGTGGCTGGCACCCTAACCACTGAGCTACAAGCTCTGAGCCAGCTCAGAAATGTATTGAAAATTCAAGGGTTGGGTCCAGTGGCTCATGCCTGTAATCCCAGTATAGTGGGAGGCCAGTGTGGATAGATTGCTTGAGCTCAGGAGTTCAAGACCAGCCTAAGCAACAGCAAGACCAATCTCTACCAAAAATAGAAAAAACTTGCCAGGCATTGTGGTAGGCACCTGTAGTTCTAGCTACTCAGGAGCCTGAGGCAAGAGAATTGCTTGAGCCCAAGTTTGAGCTTACCATGAGCTATGATGTCATGGAACTCTGTGCAGGGCGAAACTCTGCCTCAAACAAAAGAAAAAGAAAGAAAGAAAGAAAATTCAGTAGATGTTCTTGTTTCAAATTTATATTTAATTTGAGCTTTAGGTCCACAGGAAACAATAAGGAGCCTATAGATAATGGAAAGACTCATTACTGGATATACTTGTCTGTGTAACAATATGTTTCTGCTTGTTTCATGGCTCATATTTATTTTTAAATGGACTGTCGCCTAATATCTCTTTGGGACATAACTGTGAATATACAAGGCCTGCTTCTTGTAGTTTATTTCCTTAGCAGTGAGGGCCAATGCAGAATCCAACTTCACCCTTCACATCTTGTTGTCCTCCCAGCCATGTGAGGGAGAGGTTAGAGGATGGGCTTTGAAGGACAAGGACTATACTGACTTCTATGGGATCTTCGGCAAGCTACTTAACTTCTTGGAGTCTCAGTTTTCTTACCTATGAAATGGGTTGATGACAGTAATTAGTTCATTCATTTGTGGTCCAGGTTAAATAAGACTTGGAGCATTGCAAGTGCCCAATGGAAGTCACTCATGGTAATGATGACAGTGAAAGTGGCAGTGATGTTGATAAGGAAGGGGAAATGATGTTCTAGAGGCAGGGAACTGATACTGAAAACACCCACTTAGCATTAAATAAAAACATTTGAAGACTGTAAATTTGTGTATGTGTATGTGTATTCAGATGACTATAGGCAAAAATGTTTTCTTTTGTCTTATTAGAAGTACCTTTACTGAATTTCATTTTTAATTTTTCTTTAGTATTTGACAGCACCGTTTACAAATTGAAGTGATACCTGGGTCAAGGGGAAACTGTACAAACTGAAAACTCTTTGCACTTGGAAGTCCTAATCACTCTCACTTACTTGTGAGTCTAAATCCTCCCCCTTCACAAACAGATTAGCATCTATCACACACAGGCCAACCAGTAGCCCAGTAATTACTGCTCCTTCTTCCATCATTAGTGCACGATATCACAGAACTCACTCAGGGGATTCCCCCCTGAATAATCAAGCAATGCAGGTAATCAGCCTTTTTAAAGTTTATTTATCTGTTTTCTTATTTTGCATGAGGGCTAATGGAAGCCATGCTCTTGCTGGACCCAGGGGTGTCCTTAAGACCAAGTAAATCTCAGACACTGGCTCCTACCTCCTCTGTTTCTGGTATAGCTTCTCCACCAGTTGCAAAGGGCTCCAGATAATTTTCTTATAACTCAGAAATGATTTTCTTACTTTAAGACCCTGTTTCAGACAATGTTCCCTAACAACAATTGCTGCAGAAGAGGATAGTCAGAATCCGAAGCGCAGCCAAATGTTAGAGCACATTCAGTGAGTCCTTCTGTCCTCAGGTCAGCCATCCTGGGCAAGTTTGCTCTCCTACAGCTATAGAGTATATGGCCCTGGGTGGGGGCTCCCTGGGCCCAGCCAGCAGCTACCTCTAGGCACTCTGTGGCCAGGCAGAAATATTTTCATCTACTGAAGTCATATTTCATTTTATTTGTTCTTTTTTATTATCACTTGTTGAGACTGAGTCTAGCACTCTCACCCTGTCTGTAGTGCAGACGCATCAGCATGGCTCACTGCCACCTCGAACTCCCGGGCTCCAGTGATTCTCTTGCCTCAGTCTCCTGAGTAGCTGGGACTACAGGCACTGACCATGCCCCTAGCTCATTTTTTCTATTTTTAGTACAGCGAGGGTCTCATTCTTACTGATCTCAAACTGATCTCAAACTTCTGACCTCAAGTTAGAAGCCTTTAGCCTCCCAGAGTGCTGGGATTGTAGCTGTGAGCTACTGTGCCCAGCCATGAAGAAATATTTTAAATAACTACGATTTAATTTATATTTATATAGGTTTATAATCACATATAATATATGTAAATGCCTATGTATACCTAACTCCTGGAAATGGATTGTTTGGAAGGTATTGATATTGATATCTATCTATGTATCTGTGTATGTATGTATGAAATTAGTCAAGTTATATTGTGCAAAATGAAAATGATAATGAACATAGCACATTTCTGTTGCTCAAAAATGAGATGGAAAAAAGCCTTGTTCTTTCAGATGAGCTATTAATTTTTATTAACTTAACATACTTGCATTGTGTTTATTATAGGACAGGGAGAAGGCTGTGTCCCTGTGGTACTAAGGATCAGACTTATCACGGCACAATCATCACTGCTTTTACTATTTCTTTTTCTTTTTTTTTTTTGAGACAGAATCTCACCTTATCCCCCTCAGTAGAGTGCTGTAGTGTCATAGCTCACAGCAACCTCAAACTCTTCGGCTCAAGCAATTCTCTTGTCTCAGCCTCTTGAGTAGCTGGGACAACAGGTGCCCGCCACAATGCCTGTCTATTTTTTAGAGGGGAGGTCTCTCACTTGCTCAGGCTGGTCAACCTGTGAGCTCAGGCAATCCACCTGCCTCGGCCTCCCAGACTTCTAGGATTACAGGCATGAGCCACTGTACTCATGGCTGCTTTTTTACCATTTCTTTATTCCAAACCTTGCCATAATATCTAAAATATACTCATATTATTGACAAAATGGAATAAGACAATTGCCCATGGAAAAGAAGTGACATCCTTTTGTCTGGGCACTTGTTATGACCTTGAATTTTCAAGGTCATCTGAGGGTCCTCTCCTAGTGTGCCCATGTCCTTCCTTGATTCTCTGGATACACAGCTATAGGTACAGATTTTGCTGACACCTGAATGCCCGTGGTATCCTAGGATTTAGCTTCCTGCAGGGAGGCTCTCTCTCATTGTTGCGCTTTAAAGTAGGTGTTTGCTGGGCCTACCAACCAGAGCAATGCCCTGCTCTGAGCCTAATCCCCTCGGCTGAGGAAAGCATGCTTGTTCTCAAGAGCTTGGGTGTAAATCCAGCTAGAGATGCTCCAGAATGTTTCAGAGTCTTAAAACAGGAGGATGATCCAGGGATTATATTCAGGTCATAACAAAGGACAACACTCTAGGGCAGCGGTTCTCAATCTGTGCGTCGAGACCCCTTTGTAACAATGAAATATGTCGCGGCATTAGGAAGGTTGTGAACCACTGCTCGAGGGATGTTCTCTGTGCTTTCTGGCAGTGCTTCTCTAGCTGGAGTGGGCATCAGAATCACCTGGAGGGCTTAGTAATTCTCAGCTTTTTGGGCCCCACAACTGGAGTTGCAGTTTCAGTAGGTCTGGGGTGGGCTGAGAATTTGCATTTAGCTGATGCTAAGGCTGCCGGTCCTCGTTTTAATAGATCATGTTTTACTGCTTCTTTCTTTCTGTTTAAGCCTTATCACCAGATTAGGGTGGGGTTACATTATGACGGCCTGTCCATGTGATGAAAAACACTATGGCTTTCCTACAATCATAAGGCCAGAGGTAGTTACTGTGCATGAACACCAAGCTCACTCATGGGAGTAAAGGAGAACGTGAACTACCAACCTGTTACTGAGGTTGGGTCTCATTTCCAGTTAGGTCATCTAGTTCAGGGGCCAAAAGCCAGTTACAAAACCAGTGTTGGGCTGATTACGTAAGAGAAACCCATGGAACTTGTTAGAAACACAAATTCCTGGTCTCTGGCAGGGGGTATGTTGATGAGGAGGTCTGGGTGAGACATACCAGTGTGTCTGGGATGAGGCCTTGAGAACCTGTATCTTTCACAGTTACCCTTGATCATTTAATCCACTGCAAATTTATCTATCCATATGCTCTGAGTATTTCTTTCCGTGGTCACACACGAGATATTCCACTACTGCACATCTATTTTGAGTATTTTTGCCCCAAATTTAGACTATGCCCTTCGGTCAAGGGATTCACAGCCTTTCTAAAGAAGCATGTCCAGTATTGCTTTATTTAGCTTTTCATCCTCAGAGGTGGCAGTGCTAGTGGAATGGGCCTTGGTTCAGCTCCTCAAAAAAGGCCCTATGGCTGGATGCCTGTGGCTCAAGCGGCTAAGGCACCAGCCACATACACCTGAGCTGGCGGGTTCGAATCCAGCCCGGACCTGCCAAACAATGACGACTGCAACCAAAAAAAAATGGCCAGGTGTTGTGGCGGGCGCCTGTAGTTCCAGCTACTTGGGAGGCAGAGGCAGGAGACTCAATTAAGCCCAGGAATTGGAGGTTGCTGTGAGGTGTGATGCCACAGCACTCTATCCAGGGTGACAGCTTGAGGCTCTGTCTCAAAAAAAAAAAGAAAAAGAAAAAGTGAGACTCTGTCTCCGAAAAAAAAAAAGAAAAAAAAAAAATTCCAATAACCAATGTGAATGAAAAGAGAGATTTAAAAAAAAAAAAAAAAAGGCCCTATGGGTGCTGAACTCTTCAAAGAAGCACCATCCCTGGCATGGTTAAAGCCACCCTGCATGCACATAGGAAACCCAGCTAGCTGCTCCAGAGGAACAGCCCTTCCCCCTTGAGGTAGCATAACAAGTGCAGTCGCCCTGGTGAGAGAATAGTCAAGAAAAGGGGGAAGGTCCTGGAAGAAGCTCCTTATTAAGTTCATTCACTCACTCAACAGACAGTTATTGGGCAACTGCTCAGGGTCACACATGGAGGTATTCTCAGGATCAAACAAGAAACAGTTCTAGCTCCCAAGGAGTCCACACTTTTGAATCCTAACTGCAGATGCTGAGATGCATGCTATTATCTTCTGTACCTCCTTTGGCACGTGGAGTCACGCTGGTATACACACCCTTTTGGGCACATAACCCACATACACTCATTGGACACATGTGCCGAAGATTGCCAGCTATCTGGCATACATACACAGCCTAAACAAAAAGTCTACTTGGAGTTACACTTTCATGATCTGGCAGCTCACACCATTGCCTTTTAAAAATGTCCTTGTTTATTTGTTTGTTTTTGAGTCAGGATCTTTCTCTGCTACCCAGGCTGGAATATAGTGGCTCTGTCATAGCTCCCTGCAGCCTCAAATTCAAATGCCTAGTGTTGGGTGATCCTTCCACCTTAGCCTCCTGAGTAGCTGGCACTACAGGCATGTGCCCTCACTTTAGGCTAAGTTTTTTATGTTTGTAGATATGGGGGTCTTCCTTCCTTGTCAAGTTGGTCTCAAACTCCTGACCTCAAGCAGTCCTCCTGCCTCAGCCTCCCAAAGTGCTGGGATTATAGGTGTGGTTATAGCCGCACCCAGCCCCCCAAATGTTCTCCATGCTGTTGTTTGTTCTCTCTGCTGGAGTCGGTCCGCAGTCCATTGGAGAAAAAGGCAATCACATCTATTGTTGCGTTTGAGAGAGGAAAATTCCTCGCTTTATGGAAGTATAAATAGTAATGCTAATTTTAAAGTCTTGGGTCTAATATTTAGTTATTAATACAAAACTAGACACATTTTTATTTATAAGTATTTGCTATACTGGATCTAAATTCAAACATTTTACAACACTTACATAAAGTGGACTGCTTTATATTAAAATTCATGTAATACTCCTGTCTTCTCCAGTTTCAGTCAGTCGTCACAGGATGCTCAATCTAGCTATATTTTTTCTTAACTAAATATAGTGAATCATATAGTTTGAAGGTGTTACCAGCCCTCTTTACTTTTAAGCAGGAGAGAATGCACTGTGGGAATGCTCTCTCTCATTTTTAAGGTCATTGATTGGGTTAAAAAGGCAAATGACTTTTTTCCTTGAACCTCCTTCAATTAAACCATTAACCTTTAAAATAAGTGTATTCAAAAATCTATCAAAAAAAGCTAAATGAGATTTTAACAAAATCCTGACAATTTCAGCTTAAACATATACACAGAAACCATATGTGCTTAGGAAGAAATATATACACACAGGCATTGTTTACAGAGTGTGTTTTTATATTTGGAAGACATTGAGGGAAGAGTTATTCCACACATACATTATCTGAATGTACATTCCGATAGCCCACAAAGATTTCATACGGAGAGACAAAGATATCTTTATCCGTGGTAGGTAGACAGACAGACTGACTTCAAACTTGCACTTGCAGGGTGGATTTTTTTTTCCTCATCTCAGGGTACTGCTTTTCAAAATCGCCTTAGGCTATAGAACAGCACCTCAGATCCCCAAGGCCCACTGCCTGGCTCCTAATAGCCACTCTCCATCTGTGTCACATGAACAGCTGATGAGATCGCTCCAGTGTCTGTATTTGGGAGAGCACATCCACCCAGGTTAAAATGCTGGGGTTGCCAAGGAGCAGTCAGAAGCCATTAGTGTGGGTGAGAATTTGCCTTGCAGCAGTTCCTTGGCATGGTGGAAAGCGTGTGCACGGTTCCCCGCGAGAGCTTGCGGGGGTGTGTGTGGGTGTGCACGCACTCGGGGTCCTCTTGTGCAGGTGACCCCCTGGTGTCCGTGGGTGTGCAGGAGGGTAGAGAGACGCAGACCAGGCTTCATAGGTCCAGTATTCCCAAAGTCAAATGCCTTTTGTTTCCCCATACATTGATTCGTTCTTTGACTATTTGGGGTCTTTTTAAAAAAAATCATAACAGAAGGCAAAGAAAAAGAGAACAGCAACTTCGGGGTCATGCTCTAGTGTTTGGGCAGATGGAAGGGAGCTGCTTTGCCTTGGGGCAGGGTGGTTGTAATGAAGTGGCCTGTCAGTCTGTAAATAGTGAGGGTCATCTCTTCCATGTGATGGAGGGTATCGCATTGCAGTGAAAATGGAAATGTCAATAAAATTAATCTGCCAGCTCTTTGCTGTGGCTTTTCTGCTTCTCTGGTCAAAAAAGGTTGAGGGTTTTTTTTTTTTCTCCTTGGCAAGAAAGGAAAAGATCAGGTACAGGGAAGCCCACGGAGCAAACCCCGAAGTTAGAATTCCAGCGGCGGGGTGGGCAGGATGTCTGTGTCCGACGTGAAGCACAGTCCGAGAGGAGAGAGCAGGTCTGGGAACGAGCTGATGGATCTGTGGCCTTCCTCGGGAAGCTCCAGAGCGTCCAGCTCAGGCTACATTGAGCACAGAGTTTATTGTTTTAGGCTTTCTTGGACAAGGTTTTTACTTAGCATGGGATTTATGGCATTTACTGTTAATGACTGTCTATTCTTAAATTACAAAAACCCCCATCTCAGCGCAATTCCCAGATGTCCTTCCAGGACCCCGGCTTCTTAAACACCAGCAGGGAGCATAAACTCTCCACTTCTCTGTTTTCCTCTTTCGTGTGGCTCCAGGCTAATGATGTGCAAGGAAAACACAGCCATCTATAAAGCCCCAGTGCTGTCCCCGTATTCTTCATTTATTTTGCATTTGATTATGCCACAAGTCGGATCTTGTTTCTTTCCTTTTTTTAAAGTTATTAGTTCAAATATTAATGTAGGGATATGGCATAGATTGCTGCTCTTGATTGATGCCTTCCCAAAAACAGGAAGACGTGCTCGTATGAATTTTAAGAAAGTAGGGGTCCTGCAATGCCTTGCCAGAAGAGTTTTTCAGATACATAATTTAGATGCCCTGCAGGCAGGCTTTCAAGGCATTTTTGCCGGAGGCCAAGAAAAAATAACTATGACTGTTAAAAGTAAATGATTTTTGCTAATGCACAATTAATGCCAGAGAAAAGCACAGAAGAGAAAGATGTTGATAGAAACTTCTGATTAAGTGAGCACCCTACCTTGATGTGTATCTTTTTTTTTCCATGATAATGATCAGTGGTGCAGAGAGCTAAAAGTTTTCATGTCATGCAAATGCCGAGTGCAGGGTCACATGAGGAGTGTGTGAGTGTGCGTGCTTAGGAGGTGACAGTTCTAGGAGGGGCTGAGCAGGCAGTGCGTTATGTGCAATGAACAGTGACACAGTTACTGTCACCTATGCAGGCAGCCTAGAATATATAGACTACAGAACATTTAACTTGATTGCCCTACAGTATGTGTTCACTATGGGCATGGGGCTGCATTTCCGCCGAATGGGTTTTCTGATGGCGGTTTTCCCACATTGGATTCCATAATTGACAAAGAGCTACTGCTCTGTGTCAAGGGCACAATTATAATTGAATTAATGATATGGGCAAGTGTGAGACACACAAAATTAACATTTGAAGAGGCCTGGTTTAATTTTGTCTTTTACATATTTGTGTCTCCAATTATACTTTAATGAAAGAGAATATACCCGCTTAATGGATTTCTTTCAACAAGCTAGCTGAGCCCGTCATTAGCTGCATGTTGTTGTTGGCGGCCTTGCGTTTCCTCTAATGTATTTTTATTTATTTCTACTAGGGGATGGTTTAGACAACAGCGTAGCTTCACCTGGTACAGGTGACGACGATGATCCGGACAAGGACAAGAAACGCCAGAAGAAAAGAGGCATTTTTCCCAAAGTAGCAACAAATATCATGAGAGCATGGCTCTTCCAGCATCTTACAGTAAGTCAAGATGAAAGAGAAAAAACTAAGTTTGTGTTGTTTTTGCTGAGTTCTCCTAGCGAGTGATATGGTGTCATACAGATTTTTTTTAAAAAAATTGTCTGTTTTCTCTTAAGAGCTGATGACTAACAGGGAGGTTAAGATTTTGTCAACCACTGCCATCTGAAAAGCACCCTCTAAGAAAGTAGCAGATTTGTGTTTTAAAAGGCCAGGAATGGACTTTATGCAATAAGATCCAGGACCCTAAATGGTATATTAGTAAATTTGTTATTTATACTAAAAGGTAGGCGAGCAAACTTCAGAGCATGCAACTGCAACCCAGGGAAGTGGCTGTACGGAGCTCCTGAATCCATACACTTCTGATTACACTATTAACAAAAGCTATTTCTTCTAAGAGGCAAAAAAAAAGCACCTTGCCACACGTCACGTCCAAGCTGACAGTATCAGGTGCATCTTTAATCACTGAAGCAGTTTACAAACATGTCATGTATTTATATGACAAATGCAGAAGGGTTATAGGTGCTGTAATGCCTTTGTTTGTAAGGTGGACATTGAAGATTCTTTTTTAGCTGTTCAAGTCCATTATCTTAAAAGCTAACCCTGTTCGCTTCTGGGAAAGGTTTAACCATTACAACATTTTTGAAGTAACAATTTATCTTTATCCTCCTGTTTTATGTGTCAAATGCGTATTGTTGACTCTAAGACTCTCATGACAAAAAAATTACAATATGTTTTTACAGGGGAACGAGGCATGCTTATATTTTACTGTTCATTGAGAAATTCTGGGAAAATTGTAAAAATGTCAGAGCGTGTTTCTTGCTTCATAATACTGTTTTCAGGCCATTCTGTTTGAGCCCATACTTTGAAAATAGAGTAGCACATTGAAAGTTGAAGGTCTTCTTTGATTATCCAACTTGTGTGTTGCCATGCCGAATGACATTAGTTACAGTGTCATGGGTCCAGGACAAGGTTCCATTTTATTTATGGTGGTGGCTGCTGATCTGCACCTCTCACAGAGCTGCAAAGGGCAAGGGGTGGAGCGCCAGTGGGGAGGGAAGTGATAGATTCACGTTCCTAAATCGGCCATTTTGATGTAAGGACATTAGTAGCAAACTAAGGTGTATCGATCTGGCCTGTGGTGTCAGGATTAGCTGGGAGAACCTACGAGGCCGCGTAGCAGTGGTTATTCTTGCCTTGCAGCTATGGCCATTTCAAAGGTCAGGGCCCTGCACTGACTCGGCTCAGAGGAATTAGACAGAACATGCGGTCTCTGGGCTGATTACTTAACCAAAGACAAAATAATGAGTCCTAAGCAAATACTGACTAATTGAAAGGGCTGTAAATCCATTACATATTGGTCAGGGATAATCAGGAGTATTTAATCACTTTTATCTATTCAGGAGCACTGAAGCTGCAACAGCAAAGCCCTGAACCTTGCCATGTGGTCATTATTCTCATCATTATCAAAATTACTTCACAGCTGTTCTTTGCTACATCACCTCAGCTGGAGATTTACTAACCTGTAAAATGTTTTTAATTTGGAAGTTGAGCGAGTGTGAGGGGAGGGGTTTCTCATTTTTAACGCAGGTTTGTTTGGTTAGAGTAGCAACTAAGACAAGCAGGGTCGCCTCCACCGATGGCACCAGGCTGCCTCCTCCCCACCTGCGCACCTGTTCGGTTTCCTCCCTGTCTTCCTTCCTGTTGCGCCTTTCTTGGTCAGAAATAAAGACTTCAACAGTGACTTTCCAAGCAAACACCTGCATGGCTTGTCAACCTCCCTGTTCTCCCAACCAATGTTAAAAAATAGTGAAACCTCTGAGAGTTCAGCTACTGTGTTTACAGATGAGGAAACCAAGACCCAGAAAGGGAAGTGGCCAGCGGAATGGTGCTGAGAGCAGGACCCCAGCCTTCAAAGTGCCCAAATCTGGGCTTTTCTCACACTCTGATGACTTTGCCATAAGGAGTATCTCCTTTGTGGTTGCAAAGGAATCTCATGATCTCTGCCTCAGTGCACTCAGTCAAAGGGGAAAGATATGGAGAAGACAAGTGCTGATTTCTTGTATTTAAAGCTCTCTGCTAGCCCAGCCTTCCCGCATAGAGAAGACGGCCCATCTGTACTCTGTAAGTAGAAGCTCATATGGAAGTGGCCCGAGCCATCGATGCCCGTCTCCCACCTCCCTGCCCAGGGTTGTGCCCACCGTGCCCAGCCACTGGCTGAGATTTGTGGGTGGCCACTGATTCCTGGGCACTTCGTAGCTCTGCTGTGCCACAGACCAACTGTGAGACTGTATCCTCAGTGCAGAAGTGCTTTCATGTAGTTAAATGTAAGCAAGGCTTTGTGCAGAGCCCTCTGTCCAACTGAACATTTGAATGAATGCCACTCCTCAAATGGGGAGAAGAACTCAAATGGCTTGAGCCGTGGGAGTTGGGAAGTGTGCGTTTCAAGTTCAGTTTTCTTCTGTACTGGCTGAACCTTGGTTCAGTCCGCTGGATTCCCTAGCAGGCCTTCCTTTTCCTCATCTTGTTCCAAAGAGAAGGCCACATGGCGGGATTGACAGGCTCCTTCCCGTGCCCTTTCTGCTACTTTCTCCCACGGGCTTTGTCTCTGGTCTTCTTCTCTGGTCTCCTCCTTGCCTTTCCTGAACCTCCCTTTTACCTTCAGGACAATGTCCTCGGCTTTCCCTTTGAAAATGTTTTCCCTCTTCATCCACACTCACTCCCACAGCAGAGAAGAGGTTCAGTAACTTTGATGAGGATAGTCCTGTAAAACTTTTACTTTCCCATCTTTAATGAGCTGAAAGATTTACTCAGCTGTAATTCCCAGCTCAGGAACCAAGAATAGAGACCCCTAACTAGCGACATGTTAATTTAGATCTCCTTTTCTTACATGCACTAACAGGCAGGAGGAAGTCCGTGGAAGTAGAGATGCCCTAGTATATTTTTCTGTCATTTAATTAATTTCAACTTTCAAAGTGAAATGTTGGCTGTAGCTCACTGAAAATAGATGTAGTCTAAATTATTATTTCATGTAAATTTCTTTACACGTGCATGATTCAACGTGCATCCCTCCATTATTAGTCTTTTTAACATTATTTCAAACTGGTTGTTCCCTTTTGTGCAGTCTGACCTGTTCTTGTATTACAATAATCCCCGATGTACCCTTTTTCTTTCTTTTTTAAAAAAGAAGCTAATTGAATTATCTCATTATTTTAATTTGTTAAGCAAATGTATTTTGCATCTCAGGATGTGTTCTTAAAGAAGGGGGCTGCTAAGGCTTTGCCCCCTGAATGGGCCATTGGCCCATTTTGACATTCATGCATTCATTAACTAGGGGAACATAAAAGAACTCTGGTTGTATTTTTTTTTTTTTTTTTCCAAACACCCAACCAGCATGGAGCAACTTTTCCCAATAAGCCACAGGGGTCTCTCTACATATGTTCTCAACTGCAAGCTATTGTCACCTATTCTGAATACCTCAAAAGGCCCAGAGGAAAAAAAAAGCCCACCTCAACAAAGGCCAACTGTAGCAATTGTTAAGTTTTAGTCTCAATATGACAAAAATCATTCACCTTCAATTTTCTTGGAAGAACAAATTCTACTTCAACTGTTACAGTTAAAACAATCTCTCAAATTCCTATGCACCATCAACTTTAGGAGCAAAGGTAACAAAACTTGCAGCTAATTGATTATATTCAAGCTATTTGATGAATTGAACAGTTTCCATATTCAGAGTTAAGTACTTTGAATTTGCTAAATCTGAGTCTAAATCCTTACTTTCTAGCTTCTAACAACCTATTTTCAAAATTCTCTTTAGAAAAATCCCTTTTAAAAAACTTGCAACAATTTTAAAGAAATAGATCCTTTTTTTTTTCTTTTAGAAATTCAACTAGCAAAAACATCATTATGTACCACTACCCTTTTCCATTGGCTGATGGCTCTGCCTGGCTTCTCAGCCTAAGAAATCTAGTGAAGATGCAAGAAAGGCTGTGTTAGAAATGTATATGCTTTTGCTGGAAAGGACCCAATGGCAAAAATAAAAAAAAAACTTAGGGAAATCCTAGGGAAGTATATGCCTTTTGCTAACACATGGAGATTATGATATCATAAAAATAAGCCTGCCATTACAACTGTTTTTATTTGACTTCAAAGATAGTTAAAGAAAGAAACAGCAAGAAATAATACCCAGGCTGGTGGTTTAGTCATAACCATGAAAAACTCCTCCACGCCAAGGAGCCCTTAGTGTGTTCGATTAAGCTCTCAGGCACCTCCACTTGCCACCTTCGAGAGCTCCCCTGGTTGTGCTGCAAAGAATCTATTTGGTCCTGGAATAAAAACAGGAAGTGCTCACACACAAAGGCACCACTTGCTCATACCAGCTTCTGACTCAAGGTCTTCTTATTTGAAAACATAGGGATAGAGCTCACACTTAGGAGATGTGAGGGCTTCTTTAAAAAATGTGTGCAGAATCAGAAGCAAATCTCATTTAAATCTTTATTTCAGAACTTGCAGCCTTCCTGAGACTGTAGGTTCTAACAAAAATCTCTGCCCTTTGTTCCTGGCAAAATGCTCTGTCCCCTCTCTGTCTGGTGGTGGTGGTGGTGGGGGAACTTGCCTCTCAGGTGTCCGCTGATTTCACTCTTTGCCTATTAGAATCTGCTTTATGGAATTTTTGTCAAGGTCCCGGTTTGAAAATGAAGATATGTTTTAAAGTATATCATTCTGCAGAGACATTACACCCACGTTATGTATAAATGCAGTTCCATGTTATATTAAAGAAACACAGGTCTCTCTTCTCCAGGGAGTTCATCGGGACCGTGTGACAGTAAACTTAGTCACTTTAAATTTGTTATTGTGTACAGGCACATTCACACACACGTGAGAAGAAGTGAGGGACACAGGGACAGAGAAGGACATAGGCTGTTTTGTCTTCTAACTAGTTCTCTGCCTCCAGATGGCCTGTCTTCTGAAATGAGGCCGTACAGTGTAGAGGTTAAGAGCACAGAGCCTGGAAGCTGCAATACTGAAGATTTTTGATCTTGAGCCACTACCCTCTCCAAGCCTCATTTTCCATCTCTGTTGAATGAGGCTAATTCTAGACCCACCTGGTAAGCTTATTGTAAAGATTAACTGAAATATCGCAAACCACTGAGCTTCATGCCTGGCTCCTATAATAAGTATGTAATATGAAGTCACTCTAATATTCTTATCTTAATCTAGTTAAATGGCTAGCAGGAGGCTTTGACCAGTGGACCTGGGCATCTAAAGTTACCACACTCATTCCTGGGACTGTGGGAGATGGGGAGACCAGATTTTGCCAAAGAAATCCAAACACCTCTCAGCGGGAGAGAACATGGTCTGAACCCCTCCTTCTCCCAGCCGTGTAAACATTCAGGGGCTGCTCATTGATGCCAGGTGATAGCATCAGGGAGTCCTGGTGCCAATGAAAGCCAGAGCATCCTGCTGAGCCTTGGGGGGGCGGGATGGGATGTGGAGGAGACACAGGTTGCAGAACAGTTAAGAATGCTTCCGCTGGGTCGGCTTTTTAAAGAGAATGCTTGCTTTCCACCATACGGGTTCTAGTACGTGAACAGAATCTAGAGCTGCCTGCTTTTTCAGCGTGTAAAGGTCTAGGCTCTCTGTGAGACACCATGATATGATTTAAAAAGAAAAAAAGGTATTACCAGACTGGGTTCCATGGCTCACTTCTGTATTCCTCGCACTTTGGGAGGCCAAAGCAGGAGGATCCCTTGAGTTCGCGAGTTTGAAACCAGCTTGAACAAGAATGAGACCCTGTGTCTACTAAAAATAGAAAAATTAGCCAGGTGTCCTGTTGTCCCAGCTACTTGGGAGGCTGAGGAAGGAGGATGGCTTGAGCCCAGGAGTCTGAGGTCGCTGTGAGCTAGGCTGATGCACAGCAATCTAGCTTGGGCAACAGAGTGAGACTGGCAAAAAATAAATACAAATAAACAAATAAAATCACCAAATGTGAAATGAGAAGATTCTTGGATTTAAACTCTGATCTTGGGTAAGTTATTCAACCTCTCTGAACTTAGATCTTACTTTCAAAATGAAAACAGTAAATAGAGTGCCCTATTTAGCAGCCCAAGTTGCCGTGGGGTTCACATAACGTAGTCATTGTGTAGGTTGTAAGGTGCCACACAAATGCCGACTCTTTCGGTCTTTTGGTTATGTGCTTGGGATTCTGGATGCTTGAGACATCTGGTACCTTAGGGAATCACGAAGGGTCAGAGATGCGGCGCTGTGCACCTTGTTCGTCACTGCCCCAGTCTCTCCACTTGTTCTCCTCCACAAGGGTATCCATGGAGACACTGTGGTCATTTCTATTCTCAGACATCCTTTTGAAGACCTTGAATCGTTCATTGAATTGTATTGCGTGGATATTTAGTTATTTCTTTTTGGAAATTAGTGCCTTCCTGATTCTGAGACCAGTAGACTTCATGCTCAGAGCTCTGGACCAAATTAATACCAAATATGAAATGTTGCCCTTTCTCAGACAGTGAGAGATGGGCTTTCTCACATGGTCCCTGAAGACAAGCGGAGCTGGTGGGCTAAGAAGCACTGATAGGGAAATGCATATGCAGAACACACAGCTGAGAACTGCCAGCAGGGAGAGCTTCCCGCACACTCGGGGGAGGCTGCCCTAGCCTCAGCCTTTGCATTGTTTTTCTGCCTGCCAGGAGAAAACATCTGTGAATTATTTGAATGGAACCTTATACTGGAGACCGTCTGAGCTGGTGTCATCTCTGTTTAATTTCAGGAAATGATGTCACAATGCGTTAAATAACAATGCTGGGTGATTTATTTTCCTGTGGACATGCTGTCCCGAGCTTTCCTCTTCTCTTGCAATGTTTCCAATTAGCTGTAAGCTTGAGTGTTCCTCCTGTTTCGTAATGATTTTGAGGGATGGGGGCAGGAGATTGGGGTAAGAAGACGAGTAATTTCAGAGGTGGCCAAGGTTCAGAGCTAATGGCACATCCATCATGTCTTGATTGGTACAGGAAGGTTCTGAGCACTGGGACTATGATCACCAGTGGCGACCTGCAGCAGTCTTGGTTGGTTTTAAA
This sequence comes from Arctocebus calabarensis, assembly GCA_963573935.1. Taxonomy (NCBI): domain Eukaryota; kingdom Metazoa; phylum Chordata; class Mammalia; order Primates; family Lorisidae; genus Arctocebus; species Arctocebus calabarensis. The sequence goes on from CAUYON010028191.1 coordinate 44,642, forward strand.
GCTCTACAAAAAAAACTCTGAAGCTTCTGATGCTAGCTGCCCACAGCCACTAGATAATTTTAATAACGACCTGCCTACTATAGCTGCTGCCTTTATCAAAGTTTCTGTGCACTCCCTTCTTCAGTAAAGAATAGAGGACATAAGTCAATTCTGTGTGCCATCTGTCGTCGTTTTTACAATTTCTCAAATTAAAGAGACAGGCCAAAAATTTAATGTTGTGTTGAAGCCTAGAAACTCCTCGAGAAGAAAGAAAATTGCAACTGAATTTACTTTGTCTCTCTTTGGGCGGGGGGGGGACTACATACTGCTGTGTCATAACCCTTTGCTTATAGTCCCCATTTGGTGTCTAATAAATGGGAAGATGAGGACTTCTGCATGGGAAAGACCCATGTGTTTGGAATTCAGCAGCCTTTGTTCACATGGTTCTGAGTGACTTTGAGGTAAAGTCTCCAGTACAGTGGAGGGCTGTGGCTTTTCATGGGGGTGATGAAATGTGAGGTCTCCTCGATGCAAAAGCATCGCAAGACATGTCGAAGGACGTCAGAGAGATAGACTAAGACAATTACCCCCCAAACTAGGACCTAGTAACTGACAACACAGTTCAAAAATAAGTAAATGTTAGGCAGAGGGCAGAGGGCAGAGGGATTTGGGGCAGTGAAATGACTTAGTGTGACCCTCTAATGGCGGCTACATGTCATTATACCTTTGCCCAAACCTGTGGCTTGCACAACAGTGGGAGTGAACCCAAATGTAAACTGTGGGCTCTGATGATAATGCTGCCTCAGAGTGGAATCATTGACTGTGACAAATGTACCACTCTGGTACGGGGATGGTGATAACGGAAGAGGTTCTGCATGTGTGGGGGCAGGAAGCGTGTGCGAAATCTCCGTGCTTTCCTCTCAATTTTGCTGTGAGCTTAAAAAAGTAAAACCTACTTTAAAAAACTCAGATCATTGAGTGAGGAGATTGAAGAATCAGATGCTTGTTATATCACCATCAAAAAGAAACTGAAATAGTTATTAGCTCAACGTTTAGTACCCAATTTCATAAACTATCACTTAAATTGTTCAAAACTATGTGAAAGAGTTCCAGGAGATGAGGAATTGAGGACCCTCGAATAAAGGAAAGTAGAAGGTGTGTGCATAGTGAATGTTCAGCTGTTTAAAAACTCCAAGAAGAGACTGCCATTAAATACTGTTAGTGAGATCCCTGAATATTCATTCAGATCATAGGAAAAATTTCCATTTTTTTCATTCATATGACCACAGTTTGCAAGTATATTCTGTGGTGAAGTCTGGAGTTACTGGGAGCTAACAGCTAAGTTGATTGTGTTAGGAGAACACTGGCTGTCCCTAAGCTTTGCTGCAGGAAGAGAGTCATAAAGTGGCCTTAACATTCGGGACTAATTTCGGTTTTAGACAGTGTAACTGCACAGATTTCAGAGGACTGCTGGAAATGTCCTGTCTTTTCCATGCTATAGTCTGTTTTTGCAATTTGGAGCAGATTATGAAGTGTAAAGATGATATCCAGCCTCTTTTCTCCTGTTAAGAAATAGTGACTGGGGCAGGAAGCATTAGGTTGGTTGAATGGAATTTGCGTTGTTACATTTATGTGCTGCATGCCACTTTCTAAATTGATTGGCAGCAGTTGTTTACAGTGTGCACAGTAATCACTGGCACCCTTTAAAGGTGTATTATCCTCTTAAAACATAATAGTAATGCCATTTTCATGCTTTTACATTTGCTATTCATATTCTGAACTGCCAAGTCCCAAATCTGCCAGAACTAATTTAAGTTGTTTTTATCTAATAGTGGATATCTTGTCAAGTCACAATATAATGGCAGATAATTTTTCTTAAACTATAGTTTTACTTCTTGGTTATAATAGATAACATGAATATTTGTTGAATCTGACTTGATTGTCCACACACACACAAAAAAATTACAACTCAAGAAATAGTATCGTGGGACTTTGAGCTGACAAGAAATGAAGAAAATATTATTATCTATTTATTCTGAGCATTTAAAAAAATTAACATGGGCCACCAATCAGCCCTTTTCCCACTCCCCCCCCATTTACTCATATCTTATTTGCCTAACAGCCGGAAAATGGAGATTGATTCTTGAAATTCCTGTACCAAATCTTGTTGCTACTCTTAATTTAAATACCTCAGTTATAACATTATAATGTACTTTTTAGATTCCTTTATTTTCTTCTTGCATCATTCCCCTACCATCACAAATGTTTTGGCTGGGAAATATCTGGCAGTTCCATGACTAATAATTTAGAAAAGGATACTCCCATGACTCAGGTCAGAGTACAATTGGAAACTAGCTTTTTTCTTACCCAGAATACATGGTGCGACCCCATCATAAGCTGATAATAAACAACCCAAGTGTACTGGGGCGGTGCTACACTAGTCCTTTAAAAAGAAAAAGGCTTTTATCACTAGGAGAGATGAAAGCTGAATGATTCCTCGTAGGTTTGGAGATGTGTTGGAACTCTCTATAAAAGCAGTCCTATTTTTTTCCCTATGGTGAAAAGTTATAGGTTCCATTTCAGTGTTTCAAGATACCTGCAGCTCATGAGTTGTTACACGTGTTTTCAACAACTAGTCTCAATTCTGTGTTCGTTTCTGGGAAGCCACAGGTTTAAACTGATGTGGCAAAATCTTACTATCACTTTGATAAAGACCCCTCTTTGGGCTTCATAGTGAAACTTTTGTGTTTTTTGGTGAACTGCTTAAGGGGTAATCAAATATGACCATGTGGAAAGGCATCAGTTTTAAACACGATCTTTGTTGTCAGTCTGGCAATCCTTTAAAACTAGTTTGAATTTTCTCTTTTGTGTAGCAAGTTTGAAGGTCCTTATATATGTATACTCTTTTGTCAACGGCTGTCTTACATGCTCCCTTGCTTCTCTGAAATGTACATGTAATCAGTTAAATTAAAGTAGTGAGCCAAAATTCTCATGAATCTAGGGCTTGACCCTTTTGGAGCAGAAAATGGAAATGTTTGTAATTTATGAAAAAATTCAGTGTTTTTTTTGCCTTTAGATAGTGAGGCCAATCTGTTAACTCTTTATCTTTATAAAGACAAACAAACATTTCAGGGCACAGTGAAAGAACTCCTTCCTGTTTATAAGGCCATGCATCAGAGACAGCAGAGTTAGGACCAAGTGGAAAACCTGACCAGGGTCCTAGTCTCAGGACAGCATTTTGGTTCTGGACAAGTCATTTAATTCATTTGAGTGCCCACTTTCTCACCTCATTCTTTTGCGGGTTAGCTAAGATTAGAACTAGCCCTCTGAAAAGGACAAAATACTAGGCAAGTATAAAATGTTATACATTAATGTTTTCATGTAACGCACCAAAATAATTAATTCAACTCTGCCTTAGCCCATGAAACCTGAACAGTCTTCAAAGGCAAAGTGTTGTACTTGTTTCCTTTGCCCTAAATCTGGAATAGGAGTCAAATCCTACAGATAGCACTATTTGTACAAAAAGAAGGACTGTTCGTACAGTTCATACAGTAAGTTTGGAAATTGGTACACTCAGGTGTAAGAGAAGTGGGTGATTGCAAACTAATGTCACAATAAACTCATCCTCTCTGGTGTTACTACAACTTGTTGGGTATTTGGGCATCTTTGTTCTTTGCCATAAACTCTTCGCCCTGAGAACTAACTGTTCCACCAGCCACCACTTGTCATCCTGGCTAAGCTGGTGGGGGAAGAAAGGTTTGACATCTCTAAAATGGTAACTTTACAGGCCCATCCTTAGAAAGGTGTAATCTTGTGTATGATAGATGCAGAATTGTCTCAAAGCCAGGAGAGATCAGTGCCTCCTCTGCCCTGAGACAGTTTTAATTTAGATAATCAAGCTTCCTTTGAGTCTACATAGAGATATGCAAATGTTAAAGCTCTTCAAACAGAATCCATTTTGGCTGAAGCACAGAATAGTAATGGGAGAATAGTGAGGAAGGTTTCAAAGGTATATTGAGGCTTTATGTTGAGGCCCACTAGCCAGATATGTAGGTAGGAGACCTTCTTTGGAAGTTGGAGATGGTGGCACTATAGTTTGCAAGTTGGGGCTAGTCTTTATAGAAGTAACACTTGAAACCATGACATTGGATAAAGGTTCGAAAAGGAGACAGAACAGAGAAAGAAGGAGGTTAGAGTGTTTTTGAAGACGACATTTAAAGGGGGGAAGAGACAAAGTAATGAGCAGAGATAAAGATATCAGACCAGTAGGAGCATAATTAGATCATATGAAGAGGGAAAGAGTTTCAAAGTAGAGGAAATAGATTCTGTAGAAAGATCAAGGGCAATGATGGCTAAAAATAAGCCTTTGGATTTGGCACTTGAATGTCATGGTCTACTTTTGAATTTGACAGAGTGATGACTAGGCAAAGTTGGGAGGAAACAAAGGAAGAGCAGAGCGATGTGTGGGGTGGCAGGGTTTCCCAGAAGAGGGGACTCGGGTGAAGCAGTGCTTCAGCGGAGGGAGGCGGAGGTGTGGGGGTGGACAGAGTCACAGGGAGTGATGCACTGTCCCAAAAGGGGAAGCCGGTGAGGACAGGAGCCCAAGCACAAGGAGAAAGGTAGAGAGGAGAGAGACGCATTTCGTAAAGACAGGAGAAAGCTGAGGGAATTGAGAAAAGAGCTCAACTAACCCAAAGATGGAAACTGTAGAGGGCGTGGCCACGAGCGAGGGAGGAAGGCCTGGAGGTGGGGCCGGGCCTCTGCACCTGGCTCTTCCTTTCTCAGGCCGTGCGGCAGGATGGAGGGACGGAGCACAGACAACTGGGAAAGTCCGAGCCGGACAACTCGGGCGAGAGGGAGGGGGCTAGAGCATTCCTGAAACGGTGGACCAGTGAGTAAAAATGCCAGTGAGATATTCTTTCCTGGGATCATGACAGAAAAACAGTTCTACAGAGCATCTGATCATGAATCAACTAAGAAAAGTCAAGTTATTTTTGGAAAAGAAAAAACGAGGGCAGTCTTGCACTGAATATCAATCACTGAAATGTGTGATAAAGCTACAGGGTGTGGCATTGACTTACACAATAAGCAGAATGATCATTTAAACAAAATAAGAGTTCACAAATCAACCCACAGAGATGCAGAAATTTATTAATTTTAAAGGCATCACTTCAAGTCAGTTGAGGAGAAAAAAATAATCCAATTCATGGTTGTAGATAATGGTTTAACTATTTTTATAAAAAATAATCAGTAGTCCTCATCAAAATAAGTTCCACATTTAAGAGGTTTGAAATAGATGTAGTTCTCTTTCCTTTGTTCAGTGAAATGCTTTCAGAGCATAAAAGCAAAGAAATTATAAAGAAAACATGGTGCTAGATTAAATTAAATAAAAATAAAAATTAAGAGCTTTTGAATGCCAAGAAAACACCATAAACAAAACAAAGGCAAACATTAAACTGGAAAAAACATGAACAGCATCATAAAACAGGCAATGGATTAGTGTCCCGAGTAAATTAAATATTGTACAAATCAATAAGGAAAAAAGTGAAATAGATAAAAAGGCAAAGATGAATGGGTCTGTTCCCAAAAGAAGAAATACCAGTGGGCATAATCAGTGTTATCAGTAACCAAATACATTAAAAAATCACAACGACAAATTTTCATTTGATAGAAATTAAGAAGGAATAAAAAAATTACAATGTCCACTGTTGTCTAAGATGGGAGGAAATGTATATCTTAGTAATGATTATAAAATTTGACATCCTCGTTTTGGAATTTGAACTAGTAATATGTATAAAGAAACTAACCATGTTCTTGTCCTTTGATCCAGTAATTCAATTTCTGGGAGTTTATCATGGAGAAAAATAATAAACTGCATACACGGAAATTATGCAAGATTATATAGAGAGATGTTATTTACAATGATTAAAAATTGAAAATCAAGTATGTTCCCAGCTATTGGGGACTGTAATGGAATGTTGTGAACTATGTGATCATTAAAAATTAGATTCTAAAAAATATTTTGAGATGCGGAAAAATTTCTCAATGTATTGCTACATTGTATTAGGAAATAAAACAGATATAGGCAGTATATAGATATAGTTTGTTTTTTGTTTTTTTCTTACTCTGGCAGCCTGACTAGAGTGCTGTGGCAGTATAGGTCATATCACCCTCAAGTTCTTGGTCTCAAGTGATCTCTTGCCTCAGTTTTTCTATTTTTAGTAGAGAAGAGGTCTCACTCTTGCTTAGGCTGGTCTTGAACTCCTGAGCTCAGGCAATCCACCTGCCTCAGCCACCCAGAATGCTGAGATTACAGGTGTGAGCCACTGTGCCCAACCTTAGTTCCTGTTTTTTAAAAGAAAATATATATGAATATATACATAAAACATATGAGGGATTATCCTTGGCTAGTGAAATCTGGGTGACATTTTTACTTTTTACATTCAAAAATTTATGTAAAATATATGCTGCAATACAAGGCAATAATTTGATTTTCGTAAAGAGCTATGCTGGATAAGGGGAGAGATAAGGTGTGCTAGTGTACTGGGAATACTGGAAGCCCACTGAGGGGTGGCAAGTCCTGTACAGATGAAGAGGGAGAACAGAGAAACAGGAAAAGAGAATCTTAGGGGCTATGATGAATCCCAGGGCTGGTAAGTAGAAATGGATGACAATAGAATTAAGAGAGACAACGTAATTAGAAGGGTCTTTGTCCCATCTGTACTTCAAAACAAGGGGCTGGGTGTGGTGGCTCCTGTAATCCTAGCACTCTGGGAGGCTACAGCAAAGTATTGCTTGAGTTTAGGAGTTTGTGACCAGCAAGACTGAGACCTCATCTCTACCAAAAATAGAAAAAAATTAGGCAGGCATGGTGGCAGGTTCCTGTAGCTCCAGCTACTGGGGAGGCTGAGGCAGGAGGACCATTTGAACCCAGGAATTGCTGTGAACTGTGATGACACCACTGCACTCTACCCAGGGCAACAGAGTAAGACTCTGTCTCATCACAAAGCAAAACATAACAAGAAAACCAAACAACCTCCCCCTATAAAGCCCCCCCCAAAAAACAACACAAACTAGGGGCCCGCAGTGGGGTAGAGAGGAACAACAGTCAGGTGTCCAGCACAGACCGATGTTGAGAGGGAAGCAGGAGTGGCTCAGAGGGCAGCCCTCTTCTCTCCACAAGGGTAGAGAGGAATGACAGCAAATGCTGTGGGCTTCACCAGAAAGGTGCTGGGGCAGGGCTGAGAGCGGGGAATAAGAAGAAGAGAGAAAAGCCTAGCTCTGCTGTCCTGGATTCCAGAGGGACTGGTAAGGAGGAAAAATGAGTGACTTTCATGGAAAGTTTATCAGTTAGCTAGGGTTGCCAAAACAAAATACCACAGACTGTGCAGCTTAAACAGAAATTCAGTTTTTTACAGTTTGGGAAGCTAGAAAGTCCAAGATCAAGGTGCCAGCAGGTGGGGGTTGGGTGAGGGCTCTATCCAGGGTTGCCAAAGGCTATCCTTTCATGATCTTTTCTCTGAGAATTCAGAGATGGGGAAAGAGCCCTCTCTCCCCCTCCGGTCAGGTCATCTATCCTACTGAAGTGGGAGCCCACCCTTACGACCTCATTTAACCCTCATAACCCAAAAGTCCTATCTCCAAATAACATTGTTGGGCGAGGGTTACAACACAAAAAATTTGGGGGACACATTCAGTCCATAGCAGAGAGTTTTTAGGGAAACAATAAAAATATTTTTGATTATATTATGGACAAATAAAAGTTTCAAGAAATCAAGGGTATGGAATTATGGTGTATGTATGGAGACAATCATCGCATCTCACCCCCATAACACACAGCAGGTGACAGTGAGGGCAACGGGGCATGTTAAGGCCAGTTACTTTGGGGTGTAGTGAGATAAACCAAGAAGTCCTGACAGTGATGCCATTAGGATTACAGGCCTTGGCTTCACTTGGGCAGTAATAAAGCTCTCTCGAATTCTATTGAAGATTTGAAATGGAGAACCTGAAATGAGGGTCCCCTGATAGTGTCCCCAAAACACCTGGATGGAGGCAGAAAAGAGGAGCAGAGAAGGCATGAGGAGGACTATTCAGTTGGCTAAAATAAACCACAAATTGAGTTCTTATTTTGATCATGCGTGAGGTTTGTTTGATCTAGCTGTTTTTCCTTAGAGTTCAGTCTTACATATGCTTCAGCGCCCAACCAGCTTGTGTATTTTCAGGATTTTTCCCCCTCTCTTTCTTTTCCTTGTTTAGTTTGTAGAGCGGGGAGGGGAAAGACAGAGGGAAGCGCGGTCAGCAGATGAGGCTCATTCCCTGGTTTGTCAGACTGCGCTCTTGACCTCTCCTCAGGACCTGTGATTAATACATGCTTTGTAGAGGAGACTTGGCAATCGCCGCTCTCCGCAGGACTCGATTCATAATTCACAGCGAGCAGGAGGAGCGGGTCTTTGTGGTGGCTTGTTTGCTCTTTGCTGCACAAAAAGCAATGCGTTCTGACCTTCGCTGTTATCTAATCAGGAAGTAGACAGTCCTGGAGTGTAGCTGTATCCTTGGAGGGCTCTCTACAACTGTAAATTATGTTCGTGCGCCCCGGATCTGGGGCACGCCACACTTTACATTACTATTGTGTATCTTAAAATAAACAGCATTGCAAGCTGTTTATTTTGGTGTTACTATGTATGCAATTTTAAAACAGTGGTTACTTAAACAAATGTCTCTGTTCCCACAGCACTTGAAAGCCAGTGTTTGCTCCTGTGGTTTTGGGTTTTGTCACTTCTGTTTGGATTATGTTTGGAATCCGCTCTCTGAGCAGCTGGCGTGAACCTGGCGTGAACCTGGCAGCACCTTAGAGCAGGACCTGCTGTTGGGCGCTGCCCTTCACCGTGGACAGCTGTCCTCCTAGCTCGATGCTCTCCACACCCTGCCCTCTGCAGCTCTAGTGCATGCACACATCCAGATACTTTGCTTTCTCTTTGGGGCTCTAAATTGGTCCCCATGAGTGATCTAGGAGTCATTTACTTAACATTCCTGGCTACTGTGCAATTGAATTGAATAAGTAGTGGTGTGATGATGCTATAACAAGATACTCTTCCTAAATACTCATTTATAATTGTCGTTTTGTGCCACAATGGTAGATACAGTGCATATTCCATTGATTTCTCTGGGCCAGGATGAATGAGAAAGGGGTGGGGTGGTAGACTAAGTGGATGTAAAAATATCAAAGTTTAGGCAGGGGCTTGCCCTGTGACTCCTTATGGGTCCGGGCATACGGGGTGAATGGAAAGGCGGAGGGTCTTAGTGGCCTACAGGAGACACATTTGTGTGCAAGTAGATTTTGGTTTGCTTCAAGGAGGCTACTTACTAGTACTGTTTCTTTGGACAAGTTATTTAACATGTCTAAGTCTTCGTCTGTAAAATGGGTAGGATAGTTGGTAGGGAGCTTGGGCAAAAGAGAATATGTAAAACAGCTCATCTCCCTTGAACAAGGCTGGTACTCAATAATTACTCTTCCCTTTTCCACCCACCCTCACCCCATGACATAAATTGTAGCTGTGGGTGGTCCAGGCATCGTCCCCTTGGTTTGAAGCTGAAGTTAATGTAGTGTGGAGCCATCAGAGTCTGACCTGGCCTGCTGAGTGACGTTTGGGATAGTCATTACCAAGAGTCTGCTTAATTATTAGCCATGGGGCCACAGCACTGTGGGCTTCTCCATCCTCTGGCCTGTTTTTAAGGAGGGAAGCAGAAGCCAATTTGAAGTTTTGTTAGCACATGTGCCTTAACCCTGCCATTAGTGGAGATATCAAATTATAATCATGTTCTATCTTGAAGACAAACGTTACTTCTGTTGTACTCATATGTTATGAGGGAACTTTGTGGATTGACTTGCTTTTTTTTATTATTATTATTATTATTATTTATTTATTCTTTTTTGCAGTTTTTTTGGCCAGGGCTGGGTTTGAATGCCACCTCTGGTATACGGGGCTGGTGCCCTACTCCTTAAGCCATAGGCACTGCCCAGATTGACTTGCTTTTTAATGAATGAAGGAGTGAAAACCTGTTTGGATTCTTAGGTATTTTAAGAAGGCCACATTCCTCACGATTCGTTGCCTTTAATACACAGACTAAAAATTTGTCTATACCAATAAATTGATTTTCTCATAAGCCGGTTGTATAAATGAGATAAGAATTTGTTTTGCAGATATAGTTACTATTTACATTTTCTATAAAAATCAACACTAATTTGAAAAATTTAGATTATAAACCTATTAAATTGAAATTGTATAATGTACTAAGTCTAAATATTAATGAGATGATGGTATTAATCCTATCAGTCCTATGTGATAGATAGCTACCTTCCCCCGCTTTCCTGAAGTGCAGATATAAGATACTATGCTTTGAAGAAGTACAAAAGCATTCTTTGGATCATTTAGATAGTAGATCCAGCAATTGTTTTTCATTGCTGTCTATAATTCCACAAATATTACCATGTAAGATATTTTGAACATGTGGATTTTTAATTCCAAATATAAAGAAAACACTTAGTGATCATAGAGTGAGTGAAAGCCTACAAAAGGCTTCAATATCTCCTATTAGCTGAGTTGCCTTGGACAGGTTATTTAACTTTTTACCAGCCTCAGTTTCTTTCTTCATATAATAAAATGGGAGTAATAATAATGCCCTCCCAGGGTTGTCAGGACACACACAGGAGGTAATAGACAAAACATTTACCCACGGCCTGCATTAAGTACTGGGGAGTATGGGGGGAGACTTGGCTCTTATTATTATCCTGGCCCTTTGGGGGGGAGTTTAAGTTAAAATAAATTAATTTATTTTTTTGAGACAGAGTCTCACTTTTTTTTTTTTTTTTAATTGTTGGGGATTCATTGAGGGTACAAGAAACCAGGTTACACTGATTGCATTTGTTGGGTAAAGTCCCTCTTACAATCGTGTTTTGCCCCCAAAAGGTGTGGCGCACACCAAGACTCCACCCCCCTCGCTCTTTCCCTCTCTCTGCTCTTCCTTTCCCCACCCCTTCCTCATTCTTCTTTCTCTGCTCTCTCCTTCCCTCACCCCCACCGTGTCATTAATTGTCCTCATATCAAAATAGAGTACATGGGAGTCATGCTTCTCCATTCTTGTGATGCTTTACTAAGAATAATGTATTCCACTTCCATCCAGGTTAATACAAAGGCTGTGAAGTCTCCATTTTTTTAAATGGCTGAATAGTATTCCATAGTGTACATACCACAGTTTGTTAATCCATTCCTCGGTTGGTGGGCATTTAGGCTGTTTCCACATTTTGGTGATTGTAAATTGAGCTGCAATAAACAGCCTAGTGCAAGTGTCCTTATGATAAAAGGATTTTTTCCTTCTGGGTAGATGCCCAGTAATGGGATTGCAGGATCAAATGGGAGGTCTAGCTTGAGTTCTTTGAGAGTTCTCCATACTTCCTTCCAAAAAGGATGTATTAGTTTACAGTCTCACCAGCAGTGTAAAAGTGTTCATTTCTCTCCACATCCACGCCAGCATCTGCAGTTTTGAGATTTTGTGATGTGGACCATTCTCACTGGAGTTAGATGGTATCTCAGGGTGGTTTTGATTTGCATTTCTCTAATAATTAGGGATGATGAGCATTTTTTCATGTTTGTTAGCCATTCGTCTGTCTTCTTTAGAGAAGG